>SNQJ01S0299334.1:0-10415 GCA_010110895.2 Picea sitchensis
TCTGTGAGTTGATATGGCTACTTGTGATCCATGGAATAACCTTCACAATTTCTTAGGATGTTTGGTTGTCCATATGACCAAAAATAAGAAATCTCAAAACCATCATTGTCTCTGTCATAAATGGGATCACCATCAAAATAAAAGCAAATTGCATCCCATGTGTGTCCTGCAAAATGAAGAAAGATGTCAAAAATTTCGATCTCCTTCACAATCTTCATCAAGGATAGGCTTGTTTACTGAATCCTCCTCTTCCAAATCACTAAGAGATGTGTCATGAAGATCCAATGCTCAAAAATGAGTGTAGTATGTTGAATTTGTCCTTTCATATGGAGGAGGGAGGGTGGGTTCTTGAATGACCCTGATGTCAAGGCTCTCCTCGTATCTTTGTTCTTCAATTGTCCCTTGATCTTTGATGGAAGGATGAGAATCTTCTTCATTGTTTCTCCCTCCTATGGTGTGTTCATCTTTTGTATCTATATGGTTCGAGGTTTCTTTTTTCATATCAACCATAACCTTGTCATCCTCTATAAGATGAGACTCTTCACTATTGCTTTCCTTTTGAGATGACACGGTAAGATTTATCGTAAGGTCTTCTTCATCAATGACTTCCTTAAGACTTTCATGGTAAAGTATCCATTCCTTGTCCTAAAATGATTTCGGATGTGATTCAGTGATGCTTTCTCCAATGATCTCTTCCATTGTTGTAGGTAAAGGGTGAAGGATTTCTTCCAAAAGGTTTTGTGCAACATATAACTTTTCTATTTCTTGAATTAAGGGAAACCAACTATTTGAATCACTATCCCAGCTTGCACAAAATGCCTCCAAAAATTATGCAAAAGATGTAAGCATGCCTTTGCCAAGGATTTCATACCAATTCTGTGAAAACCCTTTCAAACCCATCATGAAAAATTTCATCATGACATCCTCATGAAGGAAGTCATTTTTCTTGCAATATTTGATAGATACAGAAATGTGCTTCACGATTGAATTCCAATATCCGTAGAGCATAAATATCCATAGAACATGGGTAAGTCTTTTGAAAAGCCTTCCAAACCAACTAAATGATCGTGGGTAAAAACCCTCATGCCTGAAAAGTAAACCCAAGCATAACATTCTACTAACCATGAAGGGAGCTCCATATTTTCTTTATTCATTAAATCTCAAAGCAAGGATAAATTGAAAATATGGGATGAAAAATATCTATAAAAATACCACAATGGAGTCGCCAATACATACCTTACCTCTTACCTTGGAGAGTGGCTTCTTGTAATGTACCTATTTGTTTTGTTTTGTTCGAGTGGAGCCACCATATGAGATCCTGCAAGTTAGTAATACTAATAATAATCTCACCAAGATACAAAACAAAAACAACTCACCAAGATTGTGTCGTTGGGAAACCAGGATAAACAACATTATTCCTCAGCAACGACACCAAAAAATGTTACTGCCTGATTTAGAAACCTCGTCAAGGTCCTCTCAAGGTGCTAAAGGTGGCACCATGTAGGATAATTTTCCACTATCACCTCGGCACAAATCCCCACTCTATAATCCAACTCCTACTACAAGCTATGGGAGGCTTCCCTAATCTAAACACTAAAAAAAATATTCACTAAAGATAAGTAGACCGATGCCTAGTATGAATGTCTAAGGTGAAGGTAGGAGTTAATTGTTGATTTACTACTCTTAAATGATAAAAAAAAAATTAGAAAAAAACATACCAACAAGATAAAATGACACTCAAACCGGGGGAAATCATACCACACTGCTAAGTTTTGGTGCATCAATTCATCCTAATCTGATCTTTCCTAACAACATTGGACACCTGGGAAGGGCCCCTCAGTGTAGGTGAGCATTGCTCTCTTTTCTTAGCATAAGGTTTGCATATTTCATTTGATTTCATAAGTAGAATTCCTCTAATTTAATTGTGAGTTCTGGTTTTTAAATGTAGTCTTACTTTGTTTTTTTTAATATACCTCTTTATCCAATATAGAACTTGTCCATGAGTGGAATGGTAACAGGATCAAAATTTAGTTCAAGTATTGCTTTGGTGAAGGAACATAATCATGGCAGCACACCATCTTGAATGGTTTCATTAATGAAATAAAATAGAACTTTGTTCCACACATAGGATTAGTTAATAGTTTGAACTGAATACATGATATGCCTATGTCTTGACTTCATTTGGTTTATGATTTTGCAGTATATACAATCCTATTTCAATCCCACAAGTGACAAATATATATTTTCTCAAAGTTATAAAAATGAGACAGTGGTTTGGTGTTAAACTTAGCTTGTGAATTTGTAGTATCTATATATATAGCATATTTGATTGTGATGTACCTAGTTCACATTGTTTGTGGTCCTTGAAGTTTTATGTGCAACGAGTGTATCAGTCTGTAGTTTTGTCATTCCTTTTCCCAACCTTTTAATTGATTTTAGATTGAAGTCTATTTCCTTCAAACATTTAATGAGTCCCATGTGTTGAGATAAGTGACAAGAATATGTTTGAGTCATACTTTCACAAAGGCTAGATATCTGAATGCAGAAGTGCAGAGCCACCTTAGAAGCTTTTCCTGTCTTAAAAAATACAAGTAAGGATTTGTTGTTAGTCCCATAGACAACATACAAATGTTTCATCCTAAACTGATAAAACCAATGTTAGATCTGTATATCATAAACATAGTTTTGAGTAACCTATTATTGATCGATTTGGGACATCAGTTTAAGGAACATTTTGTTGTCATTCTTAGTAATAGATTTCATTTCTTTATGAACAAAAACTATTTCTTTTGAACTTGAATCCACCCTTTTTATCGATAACGTGAACACTTAAATTCTAAAAATGAAAGATTGCATCCCGAGCCTCGTAAGGGGATTGGGGCAGAGAATTAGTCTCTTGCACTTGAATTTGAATTCACATTGCTTTTATTTAATTTTCCACAGTCACTATAGAAAACAATCATTGAAGGATTAGAATATTAGTTAGCTACTCTTGCAAAGTTGCATGAACATTTTCGTATAAAATATTGTAACTCAAATCCCTTATAGAAGTCATTGTCCCTTGTTCCAATGATACATTCCTTGGTGTTGCTTTTTATCATTTTTCCTTGTTTTTTTTTTCTTTGCATGATTTTTCTTATAGTTGTCGGAATTAGGATAGTTAGCCTTTGATCATTCATTTCTTGTGCTTGCACCTCTAAGTTTACGAACCCTCGGGTTGACATTAAAATGTAACGAAAATTATCACATATAATTTACCCTACATTTTTAGTATCTTTGTCGAGGAGGTGCTAAAAGGATTAGAGCATAGGTAGGTTGTTCTCACAAATTCTTTGTTTTGTGTGTAATTTAGATACAGTTGCAACTTGAGGGAGGAGAAGAGGTAAGACACAAAGGCACCCTTACTTCAGAATATCTGAAGGGGTTCTAGCCCAACGCATTCACTTTGGTGAGTTTCTCTGAAGCCTCGTTGTTGTTGTTTTTATGCAAGTGTGTATTCTTTTAGTTTGATTCATGAAAAGAAGAGAAGTCTAACTTGTATGAACTAATAAATTGGTGGCAGGAGGATCCTAGTAGTACGGTGGCACTTTGAGTACATGATTAGTTTGCTTTCATTTACTTTAAGTGTGTTTCATTTTCATTTCTTCAATATTTTTATGGTTTTCTTTTGGGAGTTGTAAGATCCCCCATACACTAACCCCTATGCAAGAAAGGACCTACCATCCAGCAAATGAAGGATGCTCAAGAGTCTGTTGAACAAAAGAGGAAATGTTACTCCAAGAGCTTTCTCAAATTCTAGTAGCAGCCAGTGTCTCTGCCTCTCAGGAAGAACAAATATTGACCACAATCAAGAACACACCTACCTATATGGAAGTGATAGAAGAAAAAAAGTTCCATGAGCCAAATCCACAAGAATATCTAGAAGCCTTATTTGATCACCCTTATCAAATTGTTGAGTAAACCAAGGAATCATGGACCACATTTGATGGAGAGAAACCATTAGAACCTGAGATTGAGGAATTCTTGACACACCTATCATCAGATCTTGTATGCATCCAAGAGACCAACCACCTAATAGTAGAAGATCTGCATGACATAGTAGAGGAGGATGTACAAACTGGTCCAAATGAACAAGTGAACCAAGAACATCATGACTTTATTGAACGTTGGTTTCAAACGACTATCAGACGAAGCACCACTTTCTTCTTCAACAATTCTTAGCATCCTATCATTCGAAGCAATTGGTATACATTAAAGCATATTTTTCAAATATAAGTATGAGTATGAGTATGTTTGTAATCCTATTACGCACATGCCTTCATTGGAAGTAAACACTTGAGCAAAGGGTTTCCTTTTTCACGTAGGGTAGGACATTGTAATAAATAAAATAAATAGAATAATAAAGACAAAAATAAGTCTAGTTGTGAAAACCGGGTAACTGGTGCAACTAGACATGAATCTTGTTTGAAAACCAAGAATCCTATCGGGAAAGATTCACAATAAGATCTGTAATTTTATGTTGGTTCAAATATTGTATTGTATTCTTCAAATCATTATGTTTTGTACTTGCATCAGTTGATGTGGGATTCCTTAAGGCCCACCTTTCGACAAATCCCATCCCATCGACTCCCACACATCGTCTGGGATCGAGGTTAGAGAATGTAAAAGTACCTTGGAGTCTACATGCCTTAATGAAAAATTTCCTTGTTGACAATCATGGGAATACATCAATGTCCCTTGATCGTCAGATCTTGCAGGTTACTCGACATCAGCACATCCATTTGTGCTTGTCAAGATGTACTTAGGTACCTTGACGCTTATTTTCATCACTAGTGAGTTGTCTTACATTGGTTAATGACATACATTAATGGTCAGTAATCCAATGATTTATTTCTATGTTTGACATCAAGCAAATCCATTCACATAGATTGAATTGTACCAATAGGGGATAAAGGACGAAGACTATAAGCTTTCACGGTATCAACAAAAGCTTGCAGCATTTTGTTTTCTTGTAGTTGCATGTTCCAATAAAATACTGCCACTCAGTCTTAAATAGTTTTCATGAGGACATGAAAACCCTTTGGTTTGGGGGAGATCTTTAGATCCCTTCCATATCTTCAAAGTCTCTTTTCAATATCTCCAACATATTCAACCATGTTTTTTTCCTTTAGCATGGTTCAGTTCAGCCTATTCATCTCTTATCAGCTTCGGTTCTTTCAACAGATTCATCTCCCATAAGCTTCATTTCTATCTCATATTCTCTACAATTCTCCGTCTTTCTCACTCTCATCTTCATCATTCACTTAGTGTGTATTAGATCCTTCATTCCAGTCGACAACACACCAGGATTCAAATCAAAAGTAACTTGAGGTAAAACAGGTATAAACCTCTTTAATTTACTAAGAATTTGGAAAACATGGTGCATAACCACTCCACACTCCACTACACATCACCACCACGTACAAAGTACCCATCACAAACCATCAATCCACCATTTACAATAAACTTTGTATTCTGATTATAAGACCATGGAAAGAATGAAAGAAAAACTATTGTGGTATACAAATATAAAGAATCACCTATAATGTATTCTCCTTGTACCTCATAAAACATTCCTAAGATATTAACTGAATGTTTTTCATAAGAGGATGAAGTCATTGTTGCATATTCAAGAAAAAACCACAAGTGCACATTGGTCTCAAAATGAATATAAATACTATGATCACAAGACCAAGCAATAAAGAGAAAATCAGTGGTATACAAGTACAAATACAAAAAACAACATTCATAGTGTCTTCTCCTTATACATCATAAAACATTCCTATAGGTCATCATCTGAAGTCTCTAAACAAGAGGATGAAGCCATTACTGCCTATCCAAGAAAACAACCACAAGTAAAATCTTGGTCTTAAGATGAAAGTCAACATAGTATAAAAGTGCCCGAGTTCATATTCATATTGCCACCATATTCATCAACCATTCTCCACACTTATTCACTATCCCTCATAAAAGTTCCCAAGTTCATACTCATACTGCCACCATATCCATCACTCATACACCATCCCTTATAATACCATTATCTTGCTTGTCCTCCATTTTCATGATAGCTTTTGTTGCTCCATTTTAAGGAAATCAAGTTGACATATGTTCATTGTAACAATATGATAAATCAATTGCAAAGAGTGTTGCTCCATAAGAATGAACACCTTCATACTCCAGAGTGTTTCTCCACAAGAACCAACACTAGAAAAAATGTCCCAAATATATACCCATACGAGATAATTAAACAAAGTATACAATGAACATTGAATAAAGATTTATAAGTTCTTGTTTGCAAGAGGACATGCAAATCTTCGGGTTTGGGGGAGTGTTGTCCTCTGTTTTTGTCATATTTCTCCGCCCAATAAAGTCAGTATTTCGCTAGAATCTGTGCCCATTTATGCCATAAACCTTCATCAAATGTCATTATTCACCACTATATATCCAGTGTGGTTAATACATCATTTTTCTATGTTTTTAGTGATTAAAGACGATTATATCATGGTTTTGTTGACGATGGTTCATGTTAAGAATTCTTGCAGGTCTTGCGTCTTCTCCAAGTGATCTTAAACATTCAAAGTGTTCTTATATTTGTAGTGATCATCGTCAAGCTTCAATTTTCTACATAGGCCATAGTTGTTAGTATGAAATAAAACTGAGTTCATTTCTTGTACCATCATGTTCAACATTCCTGTACCTGCAGTTCCCGTACCCAATATTGTAGCTTAGCTTATTGGTGCATCTTCGGGAAAAAATAGAGAACATGCATTTTCTCCGCAGTGACGTCGACACACTCTCATGTGTGTCAGAAAGTGCCCAAGTTGCACGTGTGGACCTCCAAACCAGAAAAACACTTCAGCCCAAATTTGTAACAATTTCCAAAATAATAGTAGCAACCTTCTGACACGATTTTTGAGGTGATGAGGTCGAATATCAAAAATCGAGAACATGGGTTTTTTCCAGAAGAGTCTTAAATTGGATATCATGCTAACAGTTTTCTAAAATCTGAAATGGTTAGAGAGATATCCATGATTTTTTAATATAGGTTTGCCCAAATTTATTTGGCAACAATTTTCAAATTTCCAACTTCTGCCTCAATTTGTGTGCAGATGAAGACAGATCTCAAAACTCCAAGATATGGGTTTTGTCCAGGATGTGATAAATTCAAAAATTTATGTTGGTTTTTCAAAATTTGGAATGGTTCAGGAGATATGGTCGGATCTTCAACGTCAATCTGCCTCAAAATGCATGAATTCACCCAAATTTCTTTTTATGACCATGTTTAAAAAAAAAACAATGACTAGATTTCATTTGATTTGAATTTGGGGGGTTGGATCTGATCCTTCCCTTTCAATTTTTGTGCATAAATATGTAATCATCAAGAGCAGGGGGATTCAATAAGTTGGCATATGGGAGAAATTCCTTCTTGTAATAGAGGATCCAAGAGTAGGGTATTGTAAGCTTGTAATCATAATTTTGGTTTTAATGAAGAACTGTTGAGTTCGGGTGCATCACTTCAGCCTAATATGATATTTGGACACCTAGGAAGGGCCCCTCTATGTGGGCGAGCGTTGTTTTGTTTATTAGCATAAGGTTTGCATATTTTATTTGATTTCATAAATAGAATTACTATGATTTAATTGTGAGTTCTGGTTTTTAAATGTAGTCTTACCTTGATTTTTTTAATATACCTTTGTATCCAATCTAACACTTTCCCATGAGTGGAATGGTAACATGTTGATCCAGATTATTTTTGGCACGAAATGAGAGCGGAGATATAATAAAGAAATGCACAGAGATATCGTAGATATTCAATAATATAACAAAAATGTATCATAGATGCAACCATCAACACAGATATACAGTAATACACGATTTCTATTAATGAAAGAAATGTACAGAGACTGTAAAAATATAGAGTAAAAGACTCTCTAGAATGTTGGCAACTTATCTCTGAGAAGACATGTGACGGCTACTTGCATTCGCAAGAAGATGATTACAATGAGGCTCTAAAGGCATTTTTACAATAAACAGGAATGCCAAAAACCCTAGACATCCAAAAACCTAACCCTAGGAGATGAAGTGCCAAAAGCCACGTGGGACTCGTTTGGGTAAGTTAGTACATCAACTTCTCGGGGTCGTAACTTTTGCATACGATCTTCGTTTTAGGCACATGATAGTTGGAAAGGTATCGTCGAGGAGATTAATTTTGGGGGAAATATCAATGGAACTTCCATATATCTCCCCATTTTCCCAAAAATGTTGTTTAGGGCCTCAAAATGGCCCCATAAGTTAAAAACTACTAAAAATAGTAAATTACCAAAATTGTCAGAAAATTGTTTTGAGCCAGTTGGAAAAGGTGGGTGGCCACTGATATCCACTTGGGCCAATCCTCCCTCCTTAGGAATAAATGGTCTCCATTGCATTGAGTTCCCGAGGGAGAGGGAAAAACGTTTGTTGAATCTGAATCTTGGTGAGTTTCTTGCCTTGCTTGAGATGACGCGCTGCTCAGTTTGTGGAAGTTTGTCACAAACCTGTTGAGGCTGAGACTGTTCAACAAGTCGAGCTACACAAGAGGACGGTGTGCAGAAGGAATCTTTTCACTTTGCTACAAACTTGTCGACCTACTTCTGTTGGATAGAAGGTGCTTGGGGTGAGGCTATAGTGGTTATAGTGTCCTTATGTTCCCCTTTTGAACAGATTGTCAAGAAGATGAATTTTGCAGTATGAGATACTACCTTGCAGCACTGTTTAGGTGGAACAATAGTCGGAACTACCTTTTGTATTCTATAGATATGACCCCCTAGAGAAACAATGACACTGTGGGGTCGAAACTCATAAACAACATGGCATCTCCACATATATGGTTGGCCCAAGAGAACATCTCAGACATCCAGTGGGGAAACATCACATAATACCCCATCCTTGAAGGGTTGGATGTCATATGACAATTGACACTGTTGGCTAAAACAAAGATCTCATCCTTGGCGAAGCCACTCGATGTTGTATGGCTACGGGTGTGGTGTTGTCAACAATCCCAACTGTTTGACGACCTCTGTTGAGATGAGATTCTTCTGGATTCCGCTATCAACAATAAAATGCAGTGGGGTCCCCTTCACCCACATCTGTGAATCAAAAAGGCACTTCCCTTCTTCTGGATCTGTTGGTTCTTCTGGTTGAATTTCTACGGTCGTGACAATAACAGTGGGGTCTACGTCGATGATCTTTCTTTTATCGGTATTTTCAGAATCAGATTCTGAATCAGGGTTCGGCTCCTTGTCTTTGATCTCGGCTACCAATGACTATTTTGAGAAACATTCATCAGTGTTGTGCCAGGGGATTTTGTGGAAATCACACCATTTTTTGGTGTCCTTCTTTGTCTTCCCATGACCCTTCTTTTCTTATGCTTGGACTAGTTTTCAGGAGATTGTTTGTTAGGGTCATCTTTGTCATACTTTGGTTGTTGCAGATTTGCAGACCCGAACTCCCGTTTGTTCTGGTGCTTAAATTTATGCTCGATTTTAATAGCATATCAATAAGAAACACCTAGTGATGAGATGTCTAGAAAATCCATTTCAGTTTGGATGTATCTGTGTAGAGCCCCATGGTATTTCAGAACCAAATGTCATTCAAAGTCTTTGATACCCAGTTTGGTGCGTAAGGTATGGAAGGTATTGGTGAACACTGGAACTTCTTGGCCCCTCTCTTTCCGCAGTGTGGTTCATCTCATGTATTGGTCCTCATAGTTGCCAACAAGGTAATATTGTTCCTTTACTGCATCCACAAAAAATTCCCAAGTGGGATCGGCCCCATATATTCCAGACTCCTCTGTGGAACATTGCTCCCAGTAAGTTTCCCCCCAATGTTTGACATGGGGGAGAGATTTAAGGAGTACGAAGGTGATATTTTCCCTATCGAAAAAATATGGTCAACAAAGAAATAACCGTCTAGCAAATTTAACCATTTGTCTAGGGCATCTGCATCTATCTGACCTTCAAATATGGGAATATCAAAATTAACATGTATCTTGAAAGGAGAGGTTCTTCCAAAGTGGTTGTTTGATGAATATGTGCCTGCTGCTATCGGTATGCATTGAAGGATGTGGGAAAAATTCTCCATCATTTCGTCCCTTTGTCGCATGAGAGCTTGCTCAAGCAACAAATTTATAGGATCATCTGCTCCGTTGTTTTTCTTTTCTTCCACCATGGAGGGTTTCTTGGGCGTGCGAGAACGATTGTCTTCAAGAGAGACAAGCTCAAGACCCAACTTTCTATACTCGAACCTCGTCGGGGACATGCACTGAAAAAATGATCAAGAGCATCCTACTCTGATACCACTGATCCAGATTATTTTCGGCACGAAATGAGAGCGAAGAT
>SNQJ01S0299336.1:0-10260 GCA_010110895.2 Picea sitchensis
TTCAGCATTAACTTCTCCATTGTATATTGGCAATTCAAATTTTATATCAAGCTTTAATGAAGGAATTTGTGAAGGAGTTTTACCATGCCCCTTTGGAGAATTCGGAAGATGTTTTGAACTAGTAGTAGAAGAAGAAGATGATGATGATGATGGAGGAGAGGGTGGTGGAGAAGCACCATTCCCTCCATTTCCTTCTGAAGCTTTGTCACCACTGCCTCCCTTATGCATTGAAGGGTTGGAGCCTTCACCCTGCAACAATATGTTCCTTTCCATCAAGATCTTCATCATATCTCTCAATTCCATGACAGCCTGTCTGAGATATTCATTTTCAGCAGGAACACGTTCATGACTTTCCGCATGAGCCATGCTTGGTGAATGCCTCCCTAAAACTTGCGGTGATGGTATATGCTTCCTCCTTGTCGGATGATAACTTGACTCCACAAGTTGACCTTCTCCTCTTGTGAGTTTCAACCTTATGAGCATCAGAAACAAAACTTACAAACAATCAAGTCTTCAAAAACCAGCGCTCTGATACCAACTTGATCTAAAAATGAAGAAGACTTGAAATACTTGAAATTATTGCAATGTAAATGTTATGTGTTTAAAGCAAATGGATCTGTTTCCAACACATAGATTAAGGGATTACTTATGAAAAATACACATAGACAACAGCATAATCAATGAACATAAGCACATAAAACACATCAATTGATAAAGGAGTTCACCCCTCTCCTGGGCTACATCTCCTGGTCCAGCTTCCAATGGATCATTATTATTAATTTCTCAAAAGTGCTCAAAAACATGTCTTACAATGCTCAAACTGACAAACTGACTGCTCCAATGGCTTCAGAGCGTCCCAAAACCCCTGTCTGGGCTCTTTCGACACCTCAATCGGTCGAAAAACGAAGAAGTTAGGCCTCCTGGAAGTCCCCCCTTCAAGCTTGTTGTCTCTGCAATCTACAAAACGCACCCTTGTGAATTGAACCTGGCACACACACAATAAATAGCGTGAAAACCCAGCACCGGGTGCAACCGCGCCAACGGTGCAAACCGTAGGATGGTTAAGGGCACGCCAGCCCCTAACTGCCTAGCACCTGGGCGTATGAGAGTCATGTGACCATGCGTGTTAGCAAAAAGGCTAAACGGTTACAACTGGTTTAAACTTCCCCCGCGCTCCGGTTAGGGTCACATGGCATAAAGCATATAACCGTGGCTTAACATAGTACAAACATAAACCCCACGATTTTGCATAACAGTCATATGGTAATGTGACCAGACTCCTTTGCAACCACGCGCATATATGTTATACTATGGTCATATGTTTTGAAACAAAACCACGGGTCGGGGCCAAGCCTCGGCCCGACCTCCCACCATATACAAACATATGTGAACTTAAATGTAATAATACACACATATATGTTAAGAAAAAATTGGCGGTACATTGGTCGGGCGGATGTTGTGAAGACTTTACATGGTGGGGAGGTCCGGGGGTCGAACCCCACGGACTCCAATACATTTTACATATAACAATCAACCAATACCAGGGTGCCACGTGGTAGCCCATGATTGGGCCACGTGGCACCCAATCACTTGCCCAAATAGTGCCACATGTCGACTCCCCATTCGACCACCTATCATCCAATAAATGACTACCACGTCACCACATGTACGGTCGTACATCTCTGCCACGTCATCCTGTACGGACTGTACAGTCAGCATCATTTTTTTTTGCCTGTTTGACTTGATGAACAGATTGCAACATCTCTCTCTCCCAACTTCCGTTTGAGATGAAACGAGTTGCATTGGGTTTGCAACGACGAGGCCTATGCTCTCATCCGGTTTGAAGTGATTCCGAGCAATTGAATTTTTGAGCAAAATTTGATCCCCTGATCAACATTACAAGAGTAAATTAATAAATTACAAAAACAAGAAATTTGTTACCATATTAAATAAAATATCCCTTTAGCATGAAACAATTTAGTAAATAAAGAGTGTTAAATAATGGGCTAAATTAAGGTTTTAATGCTAAAAAAAATAGAAAATTAAGCAATATAAAATAGCCCTAAAACCCTATATGTTTCCCCCTTTATTTTTAAGTAACAAAGCTCGAGGAAAAACCCTAGGTACTTCCCCTCTTTTGAGGATGGTACCCAAGGTAAACCCTAGATTCTTTAGGGATTGAAGTTTGTATAACATTATACTCATTATGAGATCAACATGTCACTTTATTTGAATAGAACCTAGGTTGGGAGGATAACACTCCATCCCACAACCACTCGGGCTAGACCTAATTAACCTAGATGTTTTTCCCTAATTGGTTGTTATAACACTTTAGAAATATAAATTAGGGTTTCATCAATGTAATTTAGGTCAATAGTATGCCTAAATACCCAAAACATCTTAGTCTTTATGGCTAGAAATGAAATTTTGTTGCAATAAAAACCTAAATCAAACCCTAAAACAATGAAAAGGGTAATTTTTAGTAATGATTAACTATTGGGAGAAAAATAACAGTTCCTACCATTTTTGTGGGGGCATATGGGGTCAACTAAAGATCCCTTTGGGGAGAAATGTGTGGATTATTTTAGTGTGGAACCTAGAGTTTGTCCACTACTAAACCTAGGAAAACCTCCTAAAATATTAAGGGATGAATCAAGGGAAGGTTCTCCACTAGATTCCTTCCAACAACTTTGACAAGAAGGATTTTTTCAAAAATAATCCAAGAGGATGGAGAGCCAACACTAGAGAAACAACATCATCTATAAACGAATTCATAAATATAGACATAATATGAAAAGAGATCATTTACTCAAGATATATTTCATCCATCAAAACCCTAGCATGATCATCCAAGTAGTAGTAGATAATCCACAATCATAGAACATGTAGAAATAGAAAAGTGATATATCTCCACAAGTAGAAATGAGTTACAAATGAGAGATTCTTATCTATTTACATGAAGAGATATAGCAACCCTTCTTATTAAAATAACAATATTTTCCTAGAAAAATACTTAATAAAAAAAATATTCCTTTATCTCTTTACAAACCCTAAAGATAAGGCCACAATACATAAATAATCCATGATACAACAATGGATAAGTCAAAAATATCCCCAATGATGTTCCCAAGATGAATTAAAGTAATCAAATTCTAAGACATCCTCCTCAACATGTGAAATGGCCTACTAAAAAAGGTGTCCCACAAGTGGTAAAAAAATTACAATCTGAATGGGTGGAAGAAGAAAGAATAGAATCAAAGCAAGATCAGAAGGTATTGAATATCATTCAACAACTACAAGAGGACCCCTATTGAATTAGATAAATTCACGTGGAAGAATGAATTGTTATGGTATAAAGATAGCCTATATTTATATAAGAATTCCCAGCTAAAATAGAAGGTTATTTTGGAAAAGAACACTTCTCCCATAGGAGTACATTCATGGTTCTTGAAAACTTACCATGGGATCAAGAAGGATTTTTTATGGGAAGTTTTTAAAACTGATGTTCAAAATTGTGTGGTTGAATGTGTTGTCTGTCAACAGAATAAGGGAGAGACAATGAAGACTCAAGGGCTCCTACAACCATTATCCATACCAGGTCAATGTTGGGAAGAGGTTTAAATGGATTTTATTACAAGTCTTCCCAAGTCTAAAGGAAAGAATGTTATCATGGTAGTAGTGGATCAAATAAAAAATTATGCCCATTTTCTCTCTCTTTCTCGTCCTTTTGAACAAAGTACATTAGCCACATATTTCATGGAAATAGTTCAGAAGTGACATGGAATCCCCAAGATTACTGTAAGTGACAAAGATCCAATTTTCACTATAAATTTTTGTACTGAATTGTTTTCTTGTTTCAAAACTCGATTACCTCATAGCTCCTCTTACCATCCTCAATCCAATGGACAAACTCATATTGTGAAAAATGTCTATAAGGGTATATTCATTTATTTTCATCTAATAAATAGACACAATGGATCAAGTGATTTCCCTTGGAAGAATGGTGGTACAACACGTCCTTACATAATTCATCAAAATTGTCCCCATTTATGGCACTTTATGGATATCTTCCATGCATCACATCACCCTCGAGAGGGGAAGTGAAGGTTCAAGCATTTGAGGAACACCTAGAGCACCAACAATAGGTTTTCAAACTATTCAAGTACAACTTGGCTACAACAAAAATAGGATGAAACAATGCAATGAAATGGAATTTGAAGTGGGGCATTGGATATTTCTAAGGATAGAACCATACAAAGAAATGTCTCTCAAGCAAAAAATGAAGGACAATAAATTAAAACCCAAGTATCATGGTCCCTATAAGGTGTTGCAGAGGGTTGGAAGTATGGATCACAAATTGGAGTTTCATCCATATTCACATGTAAATCTAGTCTTCCACATTTATTTCTTAAAGAAGGTAATTGACAACAAGATCCTAATTCAAACTATTTTACTAGAGATTAATAAACAAGGGAAAATCATACTAGAACCAAAAAATCCTTGAAACAATGATTAAGAAGCTACAAAATTGAGCAATTATTGAGTACCTCATCAAGTGGAAGATCCTACCAGTAGAAGAAGCAACATGGGAAGGTGGTGTATTCATGCAGAAACATCCATAGCTAATAAATTGTTGATGGAAAAAATTATTTAAATGGGAGGGGCATGTTAATCCATAGACAAAGCTCCATGAAAATACCTAGATATTGATATGTTATATTTCTATTGTTATATTAGTATTGTCGGCTATACCCATTAATTATAATTGTACCCTTTGTCTCCCACACACACACACACACACACACACCAAGGAGACCTAGTTTTATGGCCATATCCTCTTGTACATTTTTTATATTGTAAAAGGATGTTTCTCCCTCAAAGAGGTTTATCTTTTAGTCTTATATCTATTTCTCAAGATGTGGAGTTACTTCTCTCTATATTTTCAAGTTATTTTGGTGTGTGTTGTCTAACATGGTGTCACTAGAAAGGGGTGTTCTACATGGTCCTTTTCTTGTTGTTTTCTATAGGTGATGGAAAATATTTGATGAAGTTATCACTTTTTTTTTGTTTATTTCCTATGATATGATATGGTCATGGGATTTCCCTAAATGACTTAACATTATAACATTCGCTAAACATCACTTAGGGGGAAGGTGTATTTAATGATGTGTGTACCCTTATTGATGTGTAATTTCTTATGTTTTAGTTAATGGGGAATACAACATGAGACTTTAAATTAATATATCCTTTTTATAAGAATGAATGGTATTATTTTATGTATTGATCCCTTGTTGGTGGTATGCCCTAGTTTGAGCCTTATGTTTTGTTGTTATCATGGTGAGATTTTACTAGTATAAAATATTTTATTTGCATGGTACAACACCTTGACGAGCACACATCCTCATTGGTACACATGTTCATGATTATTTAATCATAGAGGGATTAATTATATGTGAACTATTGATCTGAATTGGATCTTGGACAATTTTTGTAAATGTTGTAAATAAACATGTTTTTGTTTTATTTCATTTTATTTTGTCATATGGAAAAATGGGAAGGTGAAATGAATAGTTGTGATGGTTGGCCTTCCAAAGGAATCCCATTAAAAATAATTAGGGTTGTAGTGAAGGAGGAAACGAAGGGATATGCAAGGAGAAAGAGGGAAGGACAATAGCTAAAATTAAAACTCGAAGAGGACATCCTTCTTGAGGTTGAGTGGACGAAGGAATTAATGTGCCTTTTCACTCTAAGAGAAGGTGTCTTTGAGACATGGCCTATTGTAGTTTTGATCTCCATGGTGAGTAAAAATATATAGAGTCATTGTATATCTCACTCCTCTGTAATATTCTCTTGAAAATAATAAAATCTTCAGTGAATGTTGGGTTTCCAAAGTAAAACATTGTCTCAGATGTGTGTTTTTCCTCTGCAATATGTTGGGTATGGTGTTGTAATTAGATATTGATATATTCATTGATTTGTGATTCCATTTTAATGCTTGATCACTAATTAAGCTAGCCTATTGTTAAGTGGAAGATAAATTATTTTAAATGTTGCACAATCTTTGGAGGGGAAACATGATTCTACTTCATTGAATTTTCCATTGGAGTTGGTCATTAAAAACAGAAAACAAACTTATTATTCATTAGTCATCTATGTTGGTGAATTGAGTGGACTCGCATTCCCTCAATTACATATCATATGGTATTAGAGTGGGTTCTGAAGGCTTGGAGAACACCTGCATGGTAAACACCCATAGCCAGTACAAAAACAGTGGACAAGAATTGCTTCCAGGCCTACATAGAATTAGAGAACCATTAATGGTAAGGCATAATCATGAAGAATGTGACATGGAAGACCTAGAAGTCATATTTTATTGGCCAGAGAAAGGAATTACTACATTGACAAAGTTGGTGATGCAATTGTTGGTAACAAAGGGTAAGGAAGCACACTCAATAAAGAGTGAGCATGAAAAAGACAAGGTTGTCTCATAAGGTCCCAAAGACAAGATGCTTGGAAACTCAAGTTATGGAAACATTTTTTCTTCGTCTTCCAGTATTCCTTTAAAAGTTGAAGTGAAGCTTGAAATACCCATGTTTGATGGATAAACTAATGTTGAATCCTTGGATAGCTAATTGAAATAATTATAAGTTTACGTTGGGATTTATCAAGTCTAAGAAACACAACATATTTCCTTTGCTTATTTGAAGATGACTGGGCATGCTCCGTTGTGGTGGGAGAGTTATGTGGATGCATTGAGGATTGGAAAAAATCCCATAGTGACGAAATGGAAGGCCTTTAAGACATTGTCGAAATCACAATTATATCCCATAGGTTATGAATAGGAGAAACTTATGAAGTGGTAGTACCTTCAACAAGAATAAGGACAAGGAGTGCAAGAATGTAATTATGAATTCAGGAGGTAGGCCATCAAGTTAGGTATCTCTCTCAAAGATCCAAGAGTGGTGATGAAGTACCTTGGAGGACATTTCAGCCATATCTAAAGATAGTTGCAGCTTCATGGTGTGAAAAGGATATAAAAGGAAAGAAAAAAGGCTCTCTGCATTGAGTTGGACTCTAAGAAAGGAGATCATAACATCGGACAAGACGAAAATAACAAGAGAAGAGACAAGAATATGACATCCACAACCAAAAAATGGAATAGGAATTGCAAACATTGTGATGTACATGGACACATGAAAGAGAAGTGCTAAAAACTTTATCTAAAATTACATCCAAAGTGGCTAAAGTCGAAAGGAGAAATCCAAGGTTGCTACCGAGACAAAAGAAGAAGTTGTAGAAAGCACCTCTGATCTGGATGAAGTTGTGGTTTGCACCATATTACAGTACCCAAAGGTGAGTGGAGATAAACATGTGATATTCTAAATAAAATTTCAAGTGAACAACCAGAAGGTAAATGCCATGTTCAATAGTGGTTCTCAATATAGTCTAGTTTCCAAAACATTAGTTGATGAGCTTGATCTGGAAACCTATGATCTAGTAGCCAAGTTCACTAGTATGGTTACAAGGAAAAATTGTTATGAGAATCACTCAAATATGTAAAATCAACTCTCCATTAGTACTAGCTATGTTGATGAGTTAGAATGTGAAGTTGAACCATTGGATGCATGTGGAGTGATGCTAGGTAGATCCTACTTTTGGGATAGGAATGCTACCTTCTATAGGAGAGAAAATAAGTACAACTTGGTCAAGGGTGGCAAAGAATACCTCATCAAATCACATCAGGCGAGAAAGAGAATAAATCCTCTAGTAGTGAAACAAGGGCAGACAAGGAGGAAACAAGCCACATTCATAAACAATGGAATGATGGATACGCAGAGGAAAATGGAGGCCTTTTGCTTCCAACTCCTTAATGGTCTATGTTTTTGGGACCAAAATCCTTTAAATGGGGAGGTGTGATATGAATTGGATCTTGGCAAATGTTTGTAAATGTTGTAAATAAATAAAAAATTGTTTTATTTCATTTTATTTTTTCCTCTGGCACAATGGGAAGGTGAAACGAATAGCTGTAATATTGGCCTTCCAAAGGAATCCCATTAAAAACAATGAGGGTTGTAGTGGAGGAAATGAAGGGAGATGCAAGGAGAAATAGGGAAGGATAGTAAAAGAAATTAAATCTCAAAAAGGGCAGTTTGCTTGAGGTTGAGTGTAAAAAGGAGTTAATGTGCTTGTTCTATAAGATCCCAAACCTCACACCGGCCGAGACATGCCACTCCTCAAATGCTTTACTTAGCTCTGAAACTATCTTTCTAACATTGCCAGCCTTCAACAATCCAGACCATGCTACTCCTGAACACTCTTTCATGCTCAAATACCAATTTGTATCATCTCCGACCATTCATGCTGAGCCACGCTACACCAGAGAACACATATGTTCTCTGTGCGGAACGTATTGTAACATACTTAGAATCCTAACTAAGTTATGTCTCATATAATTTTCTAGCTTCATGCAATTAAAACATATGCACACATAGAACTCTTGTGGAAGCTTAATATCTATAAAACGTGAACAGACAAATGTGTTATGTAAATGCATGAATTCACATTGAAATAGTAGTAAACATATACATCTAGCATGTACATGCAATACCCATAAGCATACAAACAACTATAATCACACATAAGATAAACCCATAAAAATAACACGTGAATAACAATGTAGCATGTAAATTAATCACACAATTGACACTTATCTTTGTGAGAATATCACCAACTGCGTGCAAACCTTCCACGAACCTCCCATCCTTAGACCACACTATTCATCACTCTCAACAGTTAGTCACCCTCGAGCTGGGACTAAACTCCACCTAGGTAAAGGGGTTCCTAACCAGGTTAAAGGCTCATGAACAACAGGAAAGAATCTATCGCAGGTGCTCACTCAACTAACAGCCTACAGTCAATCATTCCCCACATGCCTATCCCACCCAAGGAAGTGTGCCCCTTCTCTAATCAATAGTCCTTCAGTTGCCCCACTTCCATTCCAGGGCTTCAGCAACATGTCGGATAGCAAGTCTCAGAGCCCTGCAGCTGTAGTTCATCACCTTCGAGAAATCAATCCCCAACAATTCTCTCACCCGGAGAATTGCTCACGGGCCTGACAACCTTCTTCTTCAATCCCTCTCCCAAGCTAACAGCTACCCAACATAAGGCTCTGGATACAGGTTCAGGTAAAGTCATGAAGATACAAATGATAGCTCAATGGCTGCCAATACTCCTAGATGATTAACTGTATATCTCAGTGATGGATGAATTAGGGGAAATATGATGGTCTGAATGATGGAGAGTCCCCTGAAATGAACTAATTCCAACAATATGTATGCATGCCCCCAACTTGACACTTGTCATGTTGGAAGCTACTTTGGCCCACTTGGCCCCAACTTAGAACTTAGGATAACATAATTATCCATACTTTATGATTTAAGAAATATTAATATAATATTCCTTAACTTAGACCCTTCCCTTTCCCTAACTAGTGGAGTTTAGTCCCCCATCTCTTTTATCATGGTCGATTTGCATGCAAAGATGTATTTTATATTAAATATGAGATATGTAGAAAAATAGGCGCACGGGCCTTTAACATCTAGGTTCTTCGACCTAATCAAAACATAAGCATCCTAGCTTATAATACTGGCTCACCAGCCTATAAAACATATCAGATACACAAGGCTCCCTGAACTCTACATCGTGTTCACTTAAGATGTTGTGCGCGGTATCCCGAAATGTGCACACTTCCTCATTTTACTGCACAGTACATGCGCGCACTATGCCACAAAATGTGCATACCAAAATGATATCAAATCAGCTCCTAACTTATGTACATTTGTATTTACATTTGCAATTGGGTTCGGCCTTAGGGATATTACATGTTCACTCTAAGAGAAGATGTCTCTGAGCCATGGCTTGATGTAGTTTTTATCTCCACAGTGAGTAACAATACATAGAGTCTTTATATAACTCACTCCTCTGTAATATTCTCTTAAACCTAATAAAATTTCCAATGAATGTTGGGTTTCCAGAGTAAAACATTGTCTTAGATATGTGTTTTTCATCCACAATATGTTGGGTATGTTGCTGTGATTAGTTAATGAGATATTCGTTAAGTTATGATTCCAATTTAATGCTTGATCACTAATTAACCTATCTTTTTTTTTAGTGGAAGATAGATTATTTTAATTTTTGCATGGTCTTTGGAGGGGCAACATAATTCTACTTCATTGAATTTTCCACTAAAGTTGGTCATTA
>SNQJ01S0299337.1:0-10414 GCA_010110895.2 Picea sitchensis
CTGTCATTTAAGCCTTGCCCACGCGTGTTGGACCCTTTTTCCTCTGCGAATTTTTATGTCGCCTGTCTCATGCCAAATCGGAAGAGATGACCACGGTTCCGACCACAAATCGCAGTGATATCGTGTTGACTCTCTGCGAGTGCGTGAGTGTTCGTTGTGCATCTAGGGAAAACCCACCCGGTTTCAACAACCCAAAACCTGAGTTTGGATTGTAACACCACTATGCCCACGATTTCCTCTGCCAAGTTACCCTTGCCAAGATTTTCCCTTGCCGAGATATCCGACGTTCTGACACTGCCCTTGTCCGCTGCCTAATTTCCTTTGTCCCAGAATTCGTGCCATCTGGTTGCCAGTGGTTCGTCGTCGATTTAGGTTTAGGTGGACAGTGGTGGAATCTGTAGGTTAGAATTAATTAGTTCTGGGTAATGCAATAAAACTCTTTACTAAATGCAAACGGATCTCTCTTGGGACAGCCTGGTAGTAATGTAATTTGTCATATTTTTCAATAGCGTTTATGAAATGCGTTATGAATTGTTAAATCGTCGTTTTGATATTGTTAAATTCACAAGATAGATATCGTTCGAATTGCAACGATAAGGAAACAATGTTAATATTTGAAAATAGAAATTTGTTAAGTTTTGTTAAGTTTCCAGGAGGATAGCGATGTTAATTATTGAAAAATAAAATGCTAATGACCAGGTTAAATAACATTAGTGATAATGGTAAGGTATGGTGTCCATTTGCTGTTGCATGATATTATTATTCCATTCTGTCGCATGACTGACATTGTTATAATAGAAATTTTAATGCATATTTGGTATTGTTCGCATATTTTAAATTAATTATGCATATTTAAATTATTTGGTTATGATCTGCTCTAAAATTTTTAAGTGAAACACTATAATTAAGGTGTGCGTTTTGGGTGTGATCTGGTCATTAAATATTTTTAGCATAACAATATAATTATTGTCTGAGTTGGGGTTATGATATGTTCATTAAATATATTTTCAATGTATCTCCATTAGGGACCAATAAATTAATTATGAGGTTATTGAGCCCTTCTTAAATGAGGATACCTTAGAAGTGACCTTTTGAATATCCTTATATAGTGTCCCTTGTTAAAATACTGTTATTTAAATAAGGCCATTTAAATATTGTAATTACTATATCTGTCTTTAGTAAATATGATGGTTATTGAATATTCAATTATGCTGATAAATTTATTGCTATAGGGGAAGGATAAATGTTATGGCATACCGATGTCAGGGAAATATTGTTTATAAATTCATAATATTATGATCAATAATATTGCAATTAGTTAAGCATGTTACCTATGCATTGAACCTTTACATTCACCGTAAGATTTTACCATTGCAGCCAATTGGTGGCTAGTTGATCGAACTTAGAAGTAGGGGGCAGATTGAGAGATCCTTTCATGACAGCCTTATGGAAGCAACCTTTTACTTATATAGTTAGCATTCAATATTAAGCAAGCTTTTAATTCAGATAATGTTTAATTGAGGTTCTTACTAGCTATGGAAGTAGATGCAATTAGATGAAATGGATGTATATTGATTCTATATGGAAGTCATGCACTTAAGTTTAATAAGTTTAAAGGGTAGTTTATGCATTAAATTGTTGTTCTAAATTTTCTAGCTATTAGATGTGTTTTGAGATTATGCTTAGGATGTATTCTAGCTAGCGATACTTACAAGTAGTAATGGATCAGAAATTAATGTTTGGTTGAGTCGTGGATAATGCCTCGACATTGTTGGTAGGTTGTTGTCAAGGTTCCTTTGGATTGCACTTTTCGGAGGGGTCATGGGATTTCTTTACGTATTATGGTACTTGGTTGTCTTGCATTGCTTGGTCTGCTTGTGTCGGGTGGGATGTAGACACCTCCATGCTCCTCAGAACAGTCGCCAGCCCTGAGACCTTAAATGGTTAAAATCGATGGGAACCTTGGCTTGAGAGTTGATTCATTGCTTATGTCTTGGAGGTCCTAACCATTGCGGGGTGGGACGGGCGGAAATTCGGTCGTATTTATGGATGTGGTTACGTATCGTGCATCCTGGTTATCTTCTTATGTTCATCCTAGTTGCGTCATTACCGTGCGTCGAATTGGCAATACGGTCGAATGGGTTGTTGTTGTTTCTTGTACACAGCACACACACACACTTAAAAAAAAAAATTGCACACTACAGTTGTTGGCGTAATAGCGGAGTTCGTTATATGGTATCGGCCCGAGGTTCGACTCGTGACTTGGGATTCTCTACGGGTTTAGTTGACATGATTATGTTTGATTATTACGGCGTGTGAGTTGATTATTATGGGAGTAATCATGGTTAGAGACGTCAGCGGAGAAACTGAAGTCTTTGAGGAAGGAGGCATAGCCTCTAGTAGCATCCACGCTGAAGGGTCCCCAACCCCGAGGGGAGGCAGTCCTTGGGCGAGGAAGATCGCGTGGCCGATGTTGTCAGGGATGATGAGATCTTTCAGTAGCGTATGCAGTAGTCAGCAGTGGGCGAAGATGAGGCGAGGGCACCGGTACCGTGGCGGGTTTCACCCATGCCTTACCGTGGATGCGGTAGCATTCGCATGTGAACTTCGAGAAGGTGAAATTTCACGGGATTCTTTGGTGCCGGGATGGCGCGAGGCATGGTTGGAGGAAATATGGCGTGTGCCGCGCCGGCGATTATACCTCCAACATGAAGAAGATACGCATGGCGGTATTTCAACTAAAGGGAGTGCTCTTCTATGGTGGAAGAGCGGCTCTGCTTGTTGAACATGGCGTGAAGGCGTGTCATAGGAAGCTGTTTGAGAACGGTTCGGAAGGTATCTCGGAGAATTCATTGGCGCCATCTCCAATGAGTTCAACGCCCGATACAACCGAGGGAGGTTATGCGGTGCCCAGAATGCAATGGCGTTTTATGGAGCTTCTTTCCGTGCTCGCATCCCGAACCGAGAAGCTCAAGGTCAACGGGTTCATGTTTGTATAGCAGCATTCTGCGTGCAAAGGTTAGGATAATGATGCCTCAAACCTTGCATGATGCTGTCAAAAAGGCCCTCATAGAATAGGAGGAGCTTATCAGCAAGGGTGAGAGAAGGATTCCATCGGAGACCGGCGAGGCGGATTATTTGGTACACCGCCGGCAGCATCGAACACCCGGTGAGACGCCTGGGGATATAAGTAGCTTCCAGGAGGGATCCACGCGCTCACCCACCTCGACGACCTCTGCCCTCGTGGCGGAACACCACAGGGGCCAGCGGCATCGGCGGCGTCGCCGCATGGCGGCGGTTTAGACTTTGTTATTTGAGCAGACCAGTTTCAGGCGGTGGAAGCGGTCATCTTCTGCCGGGCACCGGGATTTCTGGGCGAAGAAGGGAGTGTTGGGCGTGTGAGAACTAACCCACACTACCAGCCTTGATTGTCTATGGAAGGGCGAGAAGCGTTGGATCAGGACCTACTATAGTGGGAATATGAAATGAGCCCATGAAGTTCATCACAGCGGTGAATAGCCTTGAGGCGGAAACACCGATTCTGATTCACCGAGGCAGCAGGTGCGTCGTTATTAGGCTCTAGTATTTTGATAGGCCCGAAACTCGCGAGAGTTTCATTTACGGTGTAAGCGCTAAAAGGATAAGAGTAAAGGGACTGAAGGATGAGTTTAGCTTTGTAGAATTGTCTTACGAATGAAAGAAGGTTGGCCGAGTTACGAGTTGTGCCTTTAACACAGGAGAGTTTGTCACAAGGGTCCACTTGTACGTCACACGATCTTAGGTTCTTATGACGTTGTGATCGGCATTGATTGGTTGGAATCTCATGAGGAAATACTCAACTATAAGGCGAAATAGTTGAGCTTAATTACGATGAAGGGGAAAGAGCGTGTGATAGTAGGATGGAACGGTGTCCACGGGTTCATCTCTTCCTTCTGATTAAGGAAGGTATCATAGGGAGTGAAACTCTATGCGGTCCTTGCGTAAGCGAAAAAAGTGCCGAAGGTCTAAGAACACCTTAGGTGGTGAAGAGGAGTTCTTGACGATATTTCGAGGAAGGAGTTACTAGGATGTCGCCGAAGAAATTGGAGTTTATTATGAATACAAGCGGGGGTGAACCGATAAGCGAGCATGCTTATGGGATGTCGACGAGTTGCAAGAAGTTAAAAATGCAATTTGAAAGTTGTTGGACCTAGGATTGATACATCCTAGTGTGTCAGCATGGGGTGCACCAGTTATTTTATTCGGAAGGGCCGGATTGTGGAGGCTTTGCATTGGCTATCATCAACTGAACAAGAATCACGATCAAGAATCAGTACCCATACCAAGAATTGATGATCTTTTTGATCAAATGAAGGGGGTGGCGATTGTTCTCTAAGATGTCGATTTGTGTCAGTCACCAATTATGGATTAAGGAAGATGGCGTCCCTAAGACCGCTTTTAAGAAGATATTTGGACATTACAAATTTACTATTTTACCATTTGGGCCCATTAAATGCCCAGAGTGTATTTATGAGCTTGATGAGCGGGGTGTTAGTGAGTACTTGGACAAGTTTGTCCAAGTATTCGTGATATTTTGATCTACTCTCGGACGATGAAAGAGCATGACGAACACTAGCTTGGTACTACAATGTTTCTGAGAACACAAATTATATGGAAATTTGTCAAAATGCTGCACATCAATGGGATTCACTACTTGAGGCATATAATACCAGAAGAGGTATGTAGTGGATCGATCAGGTTGAGAGCTATTATGGAATGAGTGGTCTTGAAACCCGAATATCCGCAGTTTGTAGTTTTATGGGTTTAGCGGGGATACTATCGACGGTTTGTGGAAGGATTTTCAAGGATAGCAAATCCGATCTAATGGAGTGTAGAAAAACAAAGTTTGTTTGAATGATGCGAAGCATTTAGGAGGCTTAAAGAGTTTTGACAATACTTTTAATACTAAGGTCCGACATGGATGTTGACTTCTTGGTATGCAGCATCCAAGAAAGGTTTAGGAGGAGTCTTGATGCGAGACGGACAAGTGATTGCTTGTTTAGAAACTAGAGGCATGAGAGGAAAACTACAGCGGCCTTATGATTTGGAGTTATTAGCCATCATATTTGCCTTAAAGGTATGGAGACACGACCTAGTTGGACAAAAATTTGAACCAAGGACTGATCATTGTGGATTACAACACATTTTCGCCAAAGCAACTGGGCAGCGACAACGGCGTTGGTGAGAGTGCTTAGCGATACGACTTAGATTACTTACATAAGGAGTGAACCAAGTGGCGGATGCTTTGGGTCAAAGTCCACGCTTGTTTTTTTGATGTTACCTCTTGGTGAATCATTGAGATTCTTGCTTCTGGCGTGGCGATGGCCCAGTACAAAGAAGTCAAAAGATTTTATCGGACAAAAACACTATGATGGTTCCCGCGATTTGAGGGATTTACCTTTGGCAGCGATGGGTTATTGAGATTTAGGAGGTCAGATTCACGTACCGCCAAACAACGATTTGAGGATGTTGATCATGAGCAAAGCTCATAGGCGTTTACATAGCTCACCCAGGATTACGAAGATGAGGGAAGACCTTAAGCCTTGTTCTTAAGGAGAGGAATGAAGACATAGTCAACTTGTGGCTAGATGTCTCAATTGTCACCAGGTAAAGACTGAACATAGACACGGCGGGATTACTACAACCACATGCCATTCCGAATGAAATGGGAAGTCATTTTGATGGATTTCATAGTTGGATTACCCTTGTGACGGGGAGACCGCATTCGATTTTGTAGTAGTTGACACTCTTACAAAGAGTTCTCATTTTATTCGTGTGCGTCTGACGTATCGGGCGCGACATAGCGAGAGTTTTCATCGGTGAGATTGTGAGGCTGCACAAGCGTGCCCAAAAGATTATATCCGATCAGGATCGGTGTTTACTGGGCGATTTTAGACGAGTTTCCAAGAGGCATTGGGAACTCAACTTAACACAATCTTTAGCATTATCACCCAGTACGGCCAGTTGAGCGAGCGAATAGACAAACTGGAAGACATGTTGTGCATGCGTGATGGACCAACAAAAGCGTTGGGAGAATTCTTGCCTCTAGTAGAGTTGGCTTATAACAGTTACGAGCACCATTAAGATGAAGCCTTTTGAGTTTCTTTATGGAGGCAGGTGTCGAGGCACCCTTGAGTTGGGATACAAGCGAGGATAGGGTCTTGGTGGGACTAGAAGCGATCCATGAAATGGAAGAGAAAACACAAACCATAAGACAAAGGATAAAGCGCGGTCGGCGAAGAGTTACATGCCGATGGCACGAAGTCGGCAAGTAGTTAAGAGGTCGGCGGCCGAGAATCTTCTTCTTTGGTTTAACCGCATAAGAGTTGATCAAGTTTGGAAAGGGCTAAACTCTCTCCCCACAGGTTCATGGGACCTTTCTAGATTGTGGGGAGAAAGGGGCCTATGGCCTATCGACTAACCTTGCCTGATTCTTTGAGGCATTATACGATGTTTTCATGTATCTATTTTGAGACATTATGTTAGTGATCCCTACACACGTGATTGACGCCAGGTTCCTTGTAGGTGTCGGACGAGGGAGCACTCATGGTTGTGTCGGTCCGCATTTTAGATCATGGCGTTCGGCGATTCTGACGTCCGAGCGGTAGATGGAAGTCAGGTCGGTGGGGCGGTTATAGTCCGCTTTCGGTGACACAGGAGGGCGCGTGATATGTGGCCGGACTTCCATTTTTGTTTGATAGATAGACTTATGATACGTGGTATTTATGATATTATGGAACATTTATTTCAACATTTATCGCGAGAAACTTTTGGACGCAGTTTAGACCAAGAGGGGTGTATGCAACATCCCGTTACGGCGCCTTACCAAACTTTATTCTTTGAGGACACTTACTCCCGCGGGTGTCACGGATTTTTATGATGATAAAGCAGCTTTCCTTCATTATGATGCGTTAAGTTATATATTGAGGATGTTTTTACTACTGATGTAGGCAGTGCGCTGACTTCAGTTTCATTGAATATGCGGGGTTTGGAACCTTGAGGATGCAGTCGGTGGAACTCCCTTGGACTCAGTTGAGTGAGGGAGTGGAGCTATTTAAGGTCGTTTCATTTCTGGTGATATTGTTTTGTTTTGATGATATACTACTGATTTCATGATATGTGAGACGACATGATCGACATGAAGGTTGATGATGTGGTGGCGAGCTTACCGGTGAACTCTATATATGGAGTAAAAGGCCACACCGCGAGTTCCAGAGAGATTGAGGAGAGGTGTGGACAGCGACCTACCCTGACCACTAGCATGGCGGAAGTAACAGTTGGTTAATGGTTACCTAGTTCAAGAGGATCCACGGTGCCATGAGGACAGACTGCGACAATCACTAACGATGATTCTAAGGGACGCACAACAAGGCATAGTCCTTACTCCTTAGAATCCCCTAGTCTCTCAAAATGACGTCTGAATGGAGTATTGACTCCAAACGTCAAACAACTTCCAAACTAATCAATGACGAGTGGCACCCTTGGAACGCGTAGTGCATCACGAAGAACTGTCGTGCAAAAGAAATGCAAGTCAGCGAGTGGCACCCTTGGAGCATGTGGGTGCATCTGAAGAACCGTCGTGCGGTACGAAGCAAACAAAGGCGAGTAGCACCCTTGGAGCAAGTAATTAAGTCTGAGAGAACGTCGCGTGATGATGATGATGAGACAACCTAGATGACCCTAGACCTGAACGCCTGATAAAATTCTTAAAAAAAAAAAAAAAAAAAACATCTCAAGGATAAAATTTTGATAATCCCTAAGGAAAGATCCTACAAAATAAACATAAAGGCGTAAACTAAAACCCTCCCATGTGTTAGTTAAAGTCTTCTTAAAAGCCCTAAGAGGGGGTAAAAGGTAATGAGGGATAGAATTAATTGAACCTTGGGGTTTTAAATTTGGAAAATTAAAATTGTTAAAGAGTGGGAGTTCAAATTTAGGCTTTTTATTGAAAAGACTATTAAAGCACTTATCATTTTGGGTAAAAAAATAATAAATAAATAAATAATAAAAATAAAAATAATAAAATAATAATAAGGAAGGAGGAGGAATAAAAAAATAGAAATGATGAAACTTGTGATAAAGGAAACTTAAAAATGGAAGTAGGAGACATAGGGGTAAAGGAATCGACATTTAGGAGTTACTAAAAATCCCGAAACTTCATTTTAGGAATGTATTAAAAGCATGAGAGGGGACCTAGCAACCCTAGGAGAGATTTTAGAGATGACTTTAGGAAGTGGGGAGGCCAGTCTTTTATTTAAATTAAAGTAATTTAAATTGGAGGAACATGGGGGATGAGTGACACTTGGACGTGGAGAATGTTTAGGGTTTTAAGTTTAGAATTAATTTAATAATAATTTAGGAAAGTAGGTGGGTCTCATTTTTCTATAAAGGAAGGGGAAAAGAAGGAAGAAGGGTGAACGGTTAGCGTGGATTACATTTGCCAATTCTATTAATGACGAATTTCTTGTGAGGAGTTAGGTTTATCTCAACCGTGTTGGAGTGGTAGCTTTCGGCGTGGAGGTGAGCTGAGGCGTGAATCTTATCTCGATTCTTATTGTCCCCTTTTGCGACTCGGGGGCTAAGGGGGAAGAGGAGCACCCCTACCATTGGTTTGGAGGTACCGGTGAATTCTGCGATGGAATAGCGGGGTGACAAGGAGTCTGGGACATCCAGTAGCGGACATCAATGGTGGGCGATAAGGAAAAAGGTACGTGCATTATTGGTAGTGTAGAATGTTGGGTCTGATTCTTCGTTGTAATTTCATTGCTGCATATATATTTTTCTGCTTATAATAAACACTGTGATAGCTAGCATGCATGGTAGCATTTACAAGGTTGCGTTGTGGTCTAAGTTATTCGCGAATTTAATTTCTGGCATGCGTACGCCGTTCTTGATTGGGTACATTTTATTATTACTGCTTAGGACTGTGCAAATTCTTATTTGAACATTGTTCTGAATTCCTCATTGGACTGTGGATGTTTTGAAAAAAAAAAAAAGGAAAAAATTTATATAAAAATAAAACATGGGCATGTCATTGTAATTTTGTTCTGTGTTGTTCTGCCAACGGTTATCACAATCTGTCCTACTGGAGGAGGTAAATTGCCCTACTTTTCTACATAAACATAGTCTACGACATTTGCCTTAAGTTGTAGCGTGCTATCCTTCTTGAATCTCCACCCTCTAACTTCAGGAACTTAGTTATTATGTGGATTTGGATTGATAAAATGGATTCAAAATAACACCCGGATGGGAGGTAGGTTTTCTTCAATCAAAGGGTGTATTTCTGACAAGGATGTCAGTAGAGTAAACTGAGTTTTCGGTATGGTAATTGATGCTTGACAACAAGAAAATGATGTATGGCTTCCTTCAGTTAAATTCTCGAAACTGTTAAGGAAAAACGAAGTTCCGATCCACCGGTTAGATGTATACCTCTGTAAAATTATTCTTAACTATTCAATAAGCGATTGGAATCGCCGGTATCGATATTTTTAATTCGCATCACGTTCTGCGATTTTTCCGTCAGTTATTTTTGCTGTCATTTTAAGCCTTGCCCATAGCGTGTTAATTTTCTATACAAAATTTAGCGTCAGCACATCTCATACCGAATCGAGGAAGAGATGACCACGGTTCGACCACAAATCATTAATTGATATAAGTGTTGACTCTCTGCCGAGTCATTGAGTGTTATTTGTCTGCGTCTGAGGCTCCACCGGTTTCAACCACCCAAAACTGAGTTTGGATTACCTTTCACTATACTTAAGATTTCCCTCATAGGATTACCTTGCCAAGATTTTCCCTTGCGAGGATATCGGCCCGACGCGCCTTTGTTCATTTACCTAATTCCTTCATCCAGAGTCATGCCGTCGGACGCGATTGATGCCGTCGATTTAGGTATAGGTGGACTGTGGTGAAAATCTGTAGGTTGGAATTTTAATTACTTCTGGTTAATGCAATAAAACACTTTACTAATGCAAACGGATCTCGCTTTTGAACAGCCTGGTAGTAATGTGAATTGTCACATTCTTCAATAGCGATTATGAGATGCATTATAAATTGTTAAATCGTCATTTGATATTGTTAAATTCGCAAGATAGATATCGTTGCAATTGGAACGATAAGGAAGCTGTCTAATATGCAATTTCACTATATGTTAAATTGAAATGTTAATGGATGATAGCGTGTTAATATTTGAAAAAATCAAATGCTAATGACCATGTTAAATAACATTAGTAATAATTGTAAGGTATGGTATCCATTTGTTGTTGCATGATATTATTATTCAATTCTGTCGCATGACTGGCATTGTTATAATAGAAATTTTAATGCATATTTGGTATTGTTCACATATTTTAATTTAATTATGCATATTTAAATT
>SNQJ01S0299338.1:0-10414 GCA_010110895.2 Picea sitchensis
GAAATTTAACAAACCAAAACTACTAGTTATGGATAGTCTGGAGATGGAATATTATTTATATAAAAAGGATCTATTCATACCATTAGGTGGAGTAGAAAAGTGATAATACATGAAGGATGAAGAATGGGAGACTCTTGATAGAAAGGCTCTAGGAATGATACGTCTGAGCTTAGCGTCAGTGGCTTTCAATATTTAGAAGAAAAGACAAGCGAGAGAGTTTGATGGGCCAGATTGGCTAAAGCGTATGAAAACCCTAGAAGCATCCTAATAAAAGGTATTTCTAATGAAGAGATATTATTTAATATAGAGATGTAGGAGAAGGTGGGTCTATTGTAGATCATTTAAATGAATTTAATATAGTTACTAATCAACTAAGTTACGTAAAGTGGACTTTGATGATGAGGTTAGGATCTTCTAATCTTATTACTCATTGCAAAATGTTACAACGACTTAGTCATGGATGTAAGTAACTTTTTGCTCTCGGTTTCAAATACTTTAAAATTTGATGATATTGTTGATGTTATCCTTAGTGAGAATGCAATGGAAAATCATAGGTGAGACAGGTGAATGTCTTGAACATGGAGAATAGGGGAAGACAAAAATGATATAGGAAAGGGCTCCCGAGGTGCTTTGGAAATTCTAGGAAGGGCAGATCCGATAGAATTGGAAAGATAGAGTGTTAGAAATGTGGGAAGAAAGGACATATAAAAAAATATTGTAGAGCTCCAAACAAACGAGAGATGGACAGGAAATGGGAGAGAAAATGCTGGTGATGTGTTACAAGATGCTTTTGATTCTTTACGTAGATAATATTTATGAGTCTTGTGTAGTAGATTCGGGGCTTCATTTTTATACCACCCCATAGGAAAAATTTTTCTTGATTATGTTCAAGGTGGTTTGGGCGGGTTCATTTGGGTGATGATGCACGAAAGTGTTGGAATGGGAAAGGTAAAATAAAGCAATGCAATGAAACCAATAGTTTTTGAAAGAGGAGTGTAACATGTTCAAATTTAAGGGAAAAATTTGACAGTTCCATGAGTTAGCAGAGTAGAGTTTTGTATGCATATTCTGAGATAAGACAGGCTTATCAGGATCATTGGTGATAGAAAAAGGAGAGAAGGTAGTGTTTGCATGTCATAGTATCATTCTTCTATCTCAACAAACTTCTACGAGAGTGGATACAACACTATGTAATCATAGGCGGGATACATGAGTGAGAATGGTATGCAAATACTTCACAAAAAGAAATTTGCAGGATCTTAAACAAATTGATTTGGATTTACTGTGAGCATTGTGTTTATAGGAAACATAAAGAGTGATTTCTTGGTGGAAAAGAAAAGAAGAATGGTTAGAGCTTGTGCACAGATGTATGGGGACTAGCTCAAGTATCATCTCTTGGTGGCTCTTATTATTATGTTACTTTTATTGATGATACAACTAGAAAAACTTGGTTTTATTGCATTCGACAAAATGATGTTTTTGATACTTTAAGAAATGGAAAGCTTTAGTTGAGAATTAGAGATAGGAAAAAGTTTGAAGTGTCTGGTCGGATAATGAAGGTGAATATTGCAGCAAGAGTTTGATGATTACTTTTCATACCATGGGATTTGTAAAGAGAAAACAGTTCCAAGAACACCTGAAAATGGTGTCGGAAAGGATGAAACGGACAATCATGGAGCATGCAAAGGGTATGAGATTGCATGGAGTTTTCTATACAGTTAAGGTGAATCTTGTAGATACATTGTTTACTTAATAAGCAGAGGACCTTCAATATATTTGGATGGTAGAATTCCAGGAGGAGAATGGATAGGAAAAAGGTAAACTATTCTTTTGAAATTTTTTGGTTGTGAAGCATTTGTCCATGATAAAGAAAATAGAACAAAGCTTGAAGGTCCTAAATCCAAGTGTACCTTTATTGGATATGGTTTAATGATTTTGGTTATCGATTATGGGATTATAGAAAATAACAAAATCATTAGGAGTAGAAGATATCATATTCAATGAGAAGGTCATGTCAAAGATGATTGCAGGGGAAAGAATAGCGGAAGAAAAGAAAAACAAGAATACAGGACAGTAGAGATCGAAAAAGAAATTCCAAAGGAACTTCAAAATCAAAATGTACAACAAAAAAAGCAACATGTACCTCAAACTCCTAGAAGTTTTGTTAGAAGATATACCAAGTTAAGTATACCCCGTGAACGATACCTCTCCTTCAGTTTATTATTTATTGTTGATTGATTACGGTGAACCATAAAGTTATGAATAAACAATCTGAGGTAGAAAAAAAAAAAATAAGTGGGAGCAAGGCATGAAAGAGAAATGGATTCCTTGGAAAATAAGCTGACTTGGGACTTGGTTCTGTTGCCTAGGGGAAAAAGAGCATTACAGAATAAATGGGTTTACAAGTTGAGGAAGAATATGGAGGAGAAAAAGGTGGTACACAAGGCTAGACTTGTTGTAAATGAGTTTTGAAAGGTATAGATTTTGATGAAATATTTTTATCTTTGTTTGTTAAAATGACTTCAATTAGGACTATTTTAAATCTTGTGGCGGTAGAAGATTTGCAACTTGAAACGGTTTAAGATATAAACACCTTTTCTCCATAGGGATTTGGAGGAAGAGATTTATATCGGCAACCAAGGGGTATAGAGTAAAAGGAAAAGAGGAGTTTGGTATGTAGGTTGAAGAAAGAGATTGTATGGCCTAAAGAAAGATCTAAGGAGTGGTATTTGAAGTTTAGTGAGGTTTACTTAATGGAGAACGAGTTTATAGTAGATGTCATTAGGATCACTTTGTTTATTTTAAAAAGGATAGAAATACGACTATATTATCTTACTGTTGAATGTAGATGACAGGCTTGTTGCGAGGTCTAATATCGGGATATAAATATGCTCAAGAAGGAATTATCCAATTCATTTGAGATGAACGATTTGGGTCTTTTGCCAAAGAGAGATCCTTGTAGGAATAACAAGGAGCAGAAAAATTGAGAATTAACATTGTACCGGGCTAAGTACGAGAGAAGGTGTTGGAGAGATTTAGAATGCATAATGCAAAACCAATTGGTACACCTTTGGCCAACCATTTCAAATTAACTAAGGAAATGTGTCCCCAAGACATAGGAGGAGATAGAATACATGTCGAGTGTCCCATATTCATGTGAGTTGGTAACTTGATGTATCTGATAGTTTTGCACAAGACCGGATGTGGGCATGCGATTGGGAGTTGGCGGCGGGGATATGAACAATATAGGTAAGAACATTGGGAGGAAGTAAGAAGTGGATTCAGTGTTGAGAGGACTTCTACTCATACATTATACTTTGGAGGTTCAAACACTTTTCTCTAGGATATATGTTGATTTAGATATGGCGGGTGATAAAGACGACAAGAGGAGCACCATGGGGTATGTTTTACTATAGGTGGAACATGAATAAGTTGGATTTAAGAATTGCAAAAGGTTGTTGTACTTTCAAAAACAGTGATTATTTGTTGTTGTTATAGAGGCTAGTAGAGATGATTTAGTTTACAAAAGGTTTATGGAGGAATTGGGAAGCCGAGGAGAATAGCGGGTTGTACTGTGACGGTGAGAGTGCAATTCATCTTGAAAAGAAATCAATCTTCCATTCAAAGAATAAGAATATGGTTGAGGAATTTACCACTTCATCTGATCCACCTTGGAAGATGGACATTGAAGTTGGAAAAGACACACACTAGACATAATCCACTACTTGAACCTTATGTTAACAAGGGAAGTAACCAGGCCGGTTCCTTATTAGTTTGGATTTGGTATTGAAGAATGAATATGAAGATGAAATTTTCCACGTCCAATAAAGTTGATTCATCATATCTGACAACGATTAAGGTTGTTAGAGATAGTGTCAAGTGGGTGATTGTTGGTTGTGGAGCTTTGATTATCTTCGATTGAGAGGTCCCTTGCTTTTAGTTGTTTTATAACCATGAAGACTTTACTGCCGGTATGTACACTCTTCAGTGGGGAGTCTGAGAGAGGTTACCTCTACTTGAGGAGTCTAGGGGGTTCGGTGAAACCTCCGAAGGAAAAATTGCCTTAAATGTGTGTGTAATTTCATTGTAAATTTGGACCGTTCATTATAAGGTCCTTGAATCTAGCAGTAAAAATTATGTTAGAGTTTTTTCCCTAGAGGCAACCCTATGTTATGAAATGTATTGCGGCTATGGAAGTTGGCAAGTATTGTATTCTAATAGAGGATACTATGAGAGAAATAAGAGGATGCATTATGTTGTAGGTTGTATCCCTTGTTTGTTGGGTAATAATAAAAGGAAGGACACGGCAATTTTTAAATTGGATGCTTAGCCCTGCTGGGTGAACCGCATTAAATCGTGTCTCTATTGTATTGTGTATCTTCTTTGTTTTGTTTTCGCATTTGTTTTATTTTATTGCTCCAGCAGTCCTATTTTTTCTAACATGTCTTGGTTCATTCATCCTCCTTGGATTGATAAAAAACCCAATTGTCTAGCTAAATATGTGTTTCCTAGCTGCTAAAATACTTTGTGTTTCTTTTAGTTTGTGGTATGTCTCATGTACCTCCTCCTTCATCCTTGGTTGCATATTCCACCATCTCCATGCATGTTTTCCTTTGGTCTCTTCTCCTTCTAGGTTGACCACTTGAGAGGGTGATGTGATTTTCATCTTCTTGAGAGTATCTTGCAGGTTGTTGGCACCCAGGGCCTCCGAATTGTTCCTCTTATTGTAGACGCTCTTTTTAGGAGCTTTGACAATCAATGTAGGATAAGGTTTCTATGTTGGGCTTTGTTGGGAATCACAGGTCTATTTGGTTTGTTAGATCATGCTACATAGTGATCTCCATATCTACAGGAGTTTCTCGGTACAGCCAAATTATTGAATCCTTCAACATGCTTGTGTTCATAGGGACCTTGTCTTCTTGCCAATATCCTCTTTGATATGATTTGGTGCGGGTCATATTTTATTCCTTGTAGTTGTGTGAACCCAAATTCATTGATTTGTATTGAATTTGAGGCAAAAATAACTTGTTCTTCACAACAAAGGGACCTACTATGAAAGAAAATTTTAGATTAGAAGCCTTTTATTCTTTGAAAGTGCTCATTTTATGAGAGATGATCCCTCTGTCTTATGAACTCAAAGAAAATATTATGGGTGTCAGAAAAATTGGTAAAATATGAGGTCCTTCCTGGTAGACATATACCCAAATCGTCGTGGACTATATGAACAACATCCAATCTCCTATCTTTCTCTTTGGATTTGGTTGTAAACAAATTTTCATTTCTTCCGGGACCCTTGGCAAGTCCGAAATGAAAATAAGACTGTACACCATGGACATAATCTTATTTATGAAAATAATGGTGATCGCACACATTCAATTGAAATTAAAGGCTGGGTCTTGGGAAATTTAGTTTTGTTAGATTCCAAGAACATCCTCAGCAAATGGATTGTAATATAAGAATGTATTAATGAATTGAAATTCACCAACTATTGATGCATATTGTCAACAATGAAATTTTCAAAACTGCCACAGATTGACTGACCAGACTCTGACATAAATAAAGTCAACAGGAAACCTAACTTGACTTCTACCACAAACTTGTCATTTTCCAATCCTAAAATTTGACTTAATAGAGAAAAATCCCACTGAACTTCGATGATCATGACACTTATACTGACAAACAAGGATAGAATCTCTGAATGATGTTCAGGCTTAACTATGGTTTGCAGAAACAAGGTTTTTAATTCTGGTGGGCACTCTCTATAAATTGTGATCATTTTGTGTTCCTCAAAGGGCTCTGACACCATGGATGAAGACTTCGGGTATCTTGAGGGTGTGGCAGTGATGGACATATCTATTTCCCATAAACCTTTAGACCCTAATTTATTAAGAATACTCTTTCTTCACGAGAATATGGATTACGCACACCAACTTAAAATTTAGGGGAAAGGAAAGACTACTTCTACAACGTGAGGGGTGATGGAGGATTGAGCTTCTTTGAGGAATGGTAGGCAGGTTCCGAAATTGTCCAACAAATTTGATTTGGACAGAAGCAGTGAGGCTTGTTATCTATGTGTCGAAAATATCGCAGTCTCTATCAATTAGGGCTTCTTCTTTGGAAGATATGTTTGGATCATTTACAGATAAGACAACAGGATTAGTAGCCATGATGAAAATACTTGGTGAGTGGAAAAAGAAGTAAGAACTTGGTTCAATTTCCAAGATTGAGTTACAAATGAAAAAATAATGTCGAAGTCTTCCTTTTATAGGTATATATTTACATCGGGGGTTGGAGAAAGCAGTTTTAGGTGAACCACTTTTCTCCCTAGTGTCCCTTTGAGGATGCCACTCATCCATGATTTAAATCATGAGAGTTTTTACTAGCCCGCCCTCGTTTCCTTAATCTTCGTGTTACTTCAATCGTCGATATGATCCTCAACCACTGATCCAGACTGCTTTAAGATCTACGATCCACATGCACCCAGCGACGATGGAATCGAGGGTTGAAGAAAGTGGTTTAAGTCAAGCTTCTTTTTTCCCCATTGTCCCTTTGAGATTTCCATAGCGTCCACAGATAAAACCATATTAGTTTCCCTCGCCCTCCCTCGATTTATTAATTGTTGTGCTATTTCGATCTCGGATATGCGCCTTAGCCGTTGATCCAGACCGCTTTCAAGATCGACAGTTTGTTGAGGAGTTACCACTTTTCCTTCATATTGGTCCATCATACCTCTTTAGCAACATAACCTTTTCACTAAAATTCTAACTCTTGGATGTCGTTTGAAAAGAAATTATATGGTGATAACATTGTTTCCAACTAGGGATGCTATCCTCCCATCAAGGTAGCAAAAGGTGAACTAAGTGCCTTTCCATTGGGTTGTGATTTATCAATGCGATCTGAATCTGTTGATCTTTATCCGACAACTTACAATCTATTCAACATAGCACAGGCCTTCACCTGGGGCTTCAACCACACTACTTTTATTTCAATGTTTTAATGCGGTAAAAAAAAAAAAAAGTGAGAACAATTATATATAATGAATGGTGGGGTGATGCCTTTTCAAACAATGTAATGCTTGAGGAATCTACCATTCGTAGGCCCTCCTATGGATAATTCTCCATTACTTTCTTCCAACAAATGAGCATTTCTCCGCTGATGGGATGAGACTTTCTGAATGGACCCATCCACGGGTTATCAATTTCCCATGTTTTCCTTTATCTTAATTTCTGGCGTTCAATTTTTGTACCCAGTCTCATGGTTTGAAATCTACTACCTTGGTATGTCTATTGAAAGCTTCTTTGATCTTGTCTTGACGAAGTTGGGTGTTATTGAAGGCCTTTTCTCTGATTAGTTGTATGTTGATGAGCTCATCATCTCTCCTCCAACTGGAATTTGTTTCTTCTTCTTTCTCCTGTAGCAACTTCATCACCAGAAATCCCAATGTAGTAGCAAAAATGGCTATACGTACCATAGATGATCTAGAAAGGATATGTGGCAATAGCTCTTTTTGGGAATATCCTGTCAGCTCACAACACATGGATGAGATTTTTTGTGCCGCGCGTTTATTCTCTTGCAACAATTTTTTGATGATTCTGACCAAGCTTTTGTTCGAAGACTCAGCCAATCCATTGCATTGAGGATAATATGACATGGAATGACCAAGAGTAATGTTGTAATCATTGCATATTTTTTCCAATTTTTTAGACTTAAAAATACTTGCATTATGCGGTATAATCTTGTCCGAACATCGAATCTAGACAAGAATGTTGTCTTCGAGGATCAGATGATAACATCATTTGTATCTTGTCTGGCAAGAACAACCTCCATTTGTGTTGAGTCGAGGAATGTGGATGTATCTCTCTACAATAATCAGGCCCGATATGCGAGGAGCTTCTAATGAAATGGGTTTTAGTGGAAGATATTGTAATTTTCCTTTTCCATCGAATATTTGACATTCATGGCACTTTGAAACTTCTTTATAAGCGTTTGGAAAAATTCTAAGGCCAATAAAAGCCATCATCAAAATTTTGTTCCGGTCATCTTCCAATAATGATGACCTCCCCAGTCACCTTTATTGGAACTCTTTTATGGTTCTCTCTGCTACATCTTAAATCAAACAACTCAAAAAAATTCCCCTTGGATCTTTCAGGTGGAATTCATTTACTATACAAAATCTTGTTGCCTTGAGTTTTAGAAATCTAGCCTTCGTTTTACTATATTCAGGAGGAGCCTGCAGATTTTTTAAGACAAAAATGATATCTACATACCATGCAGAGTCGAGAAATTTCTGAGATATTTGTGGAGTCGCCATTTCTTCCTCTACTGCAAGGTCTAATAAATCTACAATGAATTTTATTCCCAAGAGTTGACAGTTTTTTGGTGCCATCAGTCTAGAAATTCCATGTCCTTTGATCAACTTCATGGACTCGATTTCAAGATCATATTCTAACGATGCGCAATCATTTCCCCTCTTCCTTTACAGGGTCCGGTATGTAATATATCCTTCGAACTATTGAGACATAATATGTGGTATGTGGTGTGGGATATAAACCTTGAATTCTTTCAATGCCTTGAATAAAGCATACACTTGCTTCTCCATGATATCATATTTTAAAGGAGCATCTCTCAATGTTTTACTGTAGTATGCCATGGGTTTCTCAAAACTTTGATCGTCTTTAAAGGTGTACTGCAATTATTATTCGATGCGAGATGAGGAACATTATCTTCTCAAATTTAGGTTTGAACAATGCAAGGGAGACCTTTGTGAGATACCACCTTGATGTCTTCAAAGGACTTTCTTTCTTCAGGGATCCACTTTTATTTCTTTCCTTTTTAAGCATGTTGGTGATGATCTTTATGATTTCGGCTAAATTTGTGATAAACCTCCTCAAAAAAATTAACCCTTCCAAGAAAATATTGTACCTCCATTTTTCTTGGGTATGTAAAATTTCAATATCCTTTCAACTTTGTTGGGATCCACCTTTATCTTTTCCTTCTAAATGATGTGTCCTAAGAGCGTCCTTTCTTCCATCGCAAAATTTGAATTTTTTGGATTCGTTGATATGCAGAATTTCACGGGCATTTCAAACACCCATACACGAGATGTGAGGTGTTCTTCATCCGGCCAGAATACAGTAATGTCATCAAGGTAGATAACAATGAATTTATCTTTTTAAGTTAGAAAATCTATATCCATGGCTCTTTGAAATGTCTCCCCCACATTCATAATCCCAAAGGCATTTTTCCATGCATAAATGTTCCCCATGGTGTAGTGAATGAAGTCTTTTCCTAGTCATTAAGGTGCACCATAATCGATTATATCCAGAGAAACCATCTTGCATTGACATACTTTGAGAGCCGACTACCTTCTATAGAATGTAATCCATTTTAGGCAAAGGATAGTAGTCTTTGAGGGAAACCTTGTTCAAATTCACGAGAAGTCTGGTCAAGTCTAATTTATCCACTCTTTTTTTGGACTGGTACCAGATTTTCCACCCATTTGGAAAACCTGAGGGACACTATGATTTTACTTCAAGCAGTTTTCTTTACTTCCTTTTTTCTATCAATGAAGTAACAACAAAGGTTTATTCTTGCTTAATTCTGTTTGAATGGATTGTTATCTTCTTTAATTGGGATAACACGCTAGCTAGATTATATTGGTATCATAAACTTTTAGATCATCATAGCTCCGCGAAAGCGTTGGGGGAGTTATTTCATTAATTTGACATACCTTTTCTTGACTTCAAGGATGAGCTTCACCGGGCTGACTTCATGATATTTGGATCCGCCAGTCCCAATATTTCATTCTTCCACGTCCCCTTCATTTAATGTGATCTTCGGGATTCTGGCTATGTCATTGTTATCGGAAAGTTTCTCTAATGGTACCAGATATTTGGGGATGATATTACTCTTCAGCTGAACGATATCTCTACCAGTGATATGATTGTCGAAATATCCTTCTTTCGTGAAAGTGGATGCATTCACCTCATCATCGCAATATTCATAGTCAATGTTCAAATTCAATTTCGTTCTCCATTTTGAGGAAGATTTCTATGCGCTTATAATTTTCAAAGACACAATGGAGTGCTTCATATTATGCGAGAATGCTTGTTGTCACATGCTTTTATACTTATCTTTTTCGGAAGGTCGGGTACTCCTACTTCTTCTTGGCTGAAGTGGCTAGGGAATCAACAATCTAATTCCGCTTTCTTGGAATTGCCGATAGATTGCATTCTTCAAATTTCTCAAGGAGTTCCAGCACCAGATTCCTATAAGCTCTGATCGGGTTGTTTTTCTTGGTAGATGCATTTGATTTGATTTATAATTAGCTTCGAGTCTCCATGTACAACAATTCTTTTGGAACCTATCTCTTCTAAAAATTTCAATCCCAATATCTAGCGCTTCATATTTTTTC
>SNQJ01S0299339.1:0-10414 GCA_010110895.2 Picea sitchensis
AGTAGAGAAGTTCAATAGTATGATTGAATATACTGAAGATGACATTGATAATTGGCTTGTTGAATACACCAATAAAAATGAGGATATTGAAACTACATTGAAAAATATTTCAATTGACTATAGAGAATATGAAAATGAATTGAACTCTGCATCGATATAGGACACTTTCATTAACATAAATTGAACTCTGTGTTCCTTATTTTATGTATTTTGTAGGGAGAAGGTGACTATTTCTTAAGAAAATCCATTCATAACTCTAAGGGGATCGGGCGCCAAGAGAATTGTCATCATATCGAATGCGGACGCCAAATCAAGTTGTGGGACATATTACTCGGGAACAATGTCTGTGCTTGCTTCATATTTCATAGCCAAAGATATCACAATCGAGGTAACACATTTTAATTTCCAATTAATATCATAGTATATCATAATATGAGTTTATTTAAAGATTAGAGTTATGTACAATTCATATGGTTCCGATGATATGGGCCTGGACGATCAAGATATGGCGGTGAGGATTTCAGGAGATCGTTGTGCATTTTACAATTGCAAATTTCTGGGGTATCAGGATATTGTGTTAAATGAAAGTGGGAAGCATTACTTTCAAAACTGTTACATTGAAGGTGTCATCAATGTGATATGCAACAAAGGAAAATCTCTCTACAAGGTAAACCAAATACAAATCAAGGAAAATATCTCTACAAGGTAAACAATTACTTTCAAAACTATTACATTGAGCATGTGATCGATGATCCATCATTGCATATCATTCAAGCCTTCCATGGTGGAGACAAATTGGATGTTCTTGGCCTATACCGAACTATGTTGAGCTATGATTTGTGCTTCCAGTTGCTGGAAGAATTAAAGGTGGGCATAAATGTTTGTATTTGTCTCATTTATCTTTGCATTGACCCTCTAAGAACATACATGTTGATCTATATGTAGCTTAATACCTATATTTTTCTTATATGTCTTTACTTAGAATTTTTTTAAGTCATGGCAAGATCATTCATGACGGGTGTACTTTCATTCCAAAAGAACTTCACATTATAAAAAAAACACCTCTCTTCTCTGCCGCATATAAATTGCATCAAGAATTAACCATTTTCTTGATACATGTCGGGTTCGCGGGTTTGCGGACTTACCTGCTTTTCTTTTTTAAGTCGGCTACCACCAAGACTTAACCATTTTCTTCATATCTTTTACACCGTGGGTTTGGGGGTTCCCAGACTCACAGATTCATCCTCATATTTTCTCCATGTACGTCATCCCGCTACCCTGCCATTTTGTATCCCTTACATTTTCTCATATCTTTAAAGATTTATTTAATGTTATTCCTACGGAAATTAATTGCTAATTGAATTATGAAAAGGTCAGTATTGATTGCATACTTCTCGAGGTAATATCATTTAATTTGTATTAACTTCTCTATCAAAATGGACTTAAGTCATATTACTGAAGAAGATTTTGTTTCAATATCTATGGAATTATACACAGAGTTGTCAAGCTACACTAGAATGGCCATGAAAAAGAAGTTGTTTTGTGGAGACACATTGAACCTATTCACATGAGAAGATTGCAATTTTCACTAGTCACGATCTTACTGGTATTTCACAACATTTCCCCTATCAGAAATAAATGAGGATAATACTTGGACATCAAGTATTTCTCTTTTTGGATGCATTCCTAAAGTTTTTGATTGCAAATATATAGTCTCCTAGTGTGTCAATATTTTTATTCAAAATCGAAGGGAAATTCTACAGCACAACATATCCCATATCTCTTTTGTCTCCTAGTGTGTCGATATTTTTATTCAAAATCGAAGGGAAATTATACAACACAACATATCCCATATCTGTTTAGTGCCTTCAACTTTCAGGAAGATATTGAAATCACCAGAGTCGACTATTACATAGAAAGCAGACAAATCTAGAAGTTTCCTCAAGGAGAAGAAAAATAAATTAGAGCTTCTGCAAGAATTCTTAGAAGATCCTTCGACAATTCCAGAGGATATATCCATAATTTAGATCAGTTCATTGAAAAATCCCTACCGAGAAGTAGTACAGATTTTTACCAGAATTATAGGACAAGATTCTACAAAAACCATTCCTCGATTTTCTCTTTATATCTAATATTTTACAATCCATGAACATGTGATTTTCTCTTCACAACTATAAAGTTTTAAAGATGATAAGAAGTTATACATGACCTCCAAATTGATATTCACTATCACTTATTCTCATATTTTCAAGGGATTGAACATATAAAGAAGGATAAATTCTAACGTTGACCTGGTCACAATGTGGTATCAAGACCTGTGGAGAAAAAATGCCACTCACATATTTTATGAAGTATATAATGAATTCGTGTTTGTTTTTATGAAGTTTTTCTTTGGAGAAAATACATCCAGACTGTCATAGGATGCATCAAATTTTCCAGGTAAGAAGGGGATTATGAAAAAAATAGACAAATACAATATTATGAAGATCTACTACTCTCATGAAAAACCCCTTTATCTTCCTTATTATGTTCCAGAAAAATTATTTGTTGTTGAAGTGGAAATAAAATACAAGCCCTGGTTGCATTTATTTTATGAGAAAAAGAAGAAGTAGTTTATCCCACTACCTTGGAAGGTCGATGGAATCTTTCTAAGAGGAACTCTTAAAATTGATGAATATGGTACACAATTTGATCAATATAATATGAAATTTACAAAAGAGATTAAGGGATTTTGATCCGGATTTTATGAGCATAATGAATGAATACATATTATTATTAAAATATACTTAACACAGAATAACAAAGATACAATAAAATTGGTTTCTATTTAATAATGAAATAAGATGAAAATGTAAAATGCAGCGGAAAACAAGCTTGCTGAAATGGTGGCAGCTTATCTTTGAGAAGAGATGTGACGGTTGCGCTCATTCGCAAGAAGATGAATACAATGAGTCTTTGAAATCCATTTTTACACTAATATTGAATTCCAAAACCCTCGACATCAAAAACCTAACCCTAAGAGATAAAGCACTAAAATTCATGTGGGCCTTGTTGGGGTAAGCTAGTACATCAACTTCCCGGGGTTGAAACTTTTGCATACGATTTATGTTTTAGGGGAAAGATAGCCCTTTGAAAAGGTCTATTCGAGGACTGCACATGTTGTCGTCAGACTCTGACTCTGTCTACATTCTAATTGTGGTGAGCCCTAAAAATGTTGTTTAGGGCCTCAAAATGACCACGGAAGTCGGGGACCTAAAAACTAAGAAAAACCTGCCAAACTGGAAAACTGACAAAATGAACCAGTTGGAATAGGTGGGAGGCCACCGATATCCATATGGATCAGCTTTGACCCTAATCATATTTTTCATGATCACATGGTATCAATTGGATTTAGTAATACACTGATAATTTATATTTGGAGAAGAAGACAGATATAACCATGATCCTTTGGATGAATGCATTGAAAGGAAAACAAGTGATATTGAAACCATCATAATTACCAGAGATCAATATAAGAAGAATCGAAAACCCTCTAATGAAAGGAATTCTCAGTATCCTATTATTTCCCAAAAAAGAAAGCTATCTAAAAACAACTCTCAGTCTACAACATATCAATAAAAAAAGTCTTCAATGAATCATTCAGATGATGGAGGTTATAAAAACCCTCCCTAGGGAAAATCAGAAAAGTCTGATAAATTGCAAGAAAAAAGAAAGAGGACCAATTCTCAGCAAGAAATTGAAGAGAACATACCTAAAAGATAGATCCTTCTTGAAGACATGGATTTAGAAGTTGATATAGAAAATATCCATTTCATTGATGATGAAGAACGCGTACAAGAAAATAGACAATAGTTGGTTGAACTTTCTATTCAATATGAAGAGTTTTCAGGATAAGAATAATTTTCTGTATATAATACCTTATTTGAAAAAGATTCAAGAAAAATTATTTTTGAAAGAACCCTTTTAAAAAATAAAAAGGGAAAAATTTGTTCTACATTTAACCTTAATAAGTTGCTTCCATCTGGAATCACTAAGATTCATAAGGTTATAGGAAATTATATGGATGTTTCAATAGATGATATGGAAGCCGAGAATTCCAGACTTAAAGAAAGGATACAAAAATTAGAGTTTACTATGCTACCTCCACCAATATTATCCACCCCTATTTCATCCCCCAATATTAGCCACCCCTATTGCAATAGTTCAACCTGGAAGGAATTTTTAGAAAACTCCAGAGTCAAGTATAATATTAAAAGGGACCTTAATCTTACTCGTTGCAACCAAACATTATGTTAAACAAAATATTAAGAAAATAATGTCTCTTATTTTAAATACATGGGATCTAGCAAGTAGCTTTGTTTCTCTGGGTTCCAAGATTCCAAATACAAGAGAATATTTGAAATCTAACATTGAAAATGATGAATGGTTTTTCAAGGATGGATTTTCCACATTCATTATGAAGGTCTTAGAAATGAAAAATTGTGAAAGAAAACAAGAAGACTTACCTTATCAAGCTTGTATAAATAAACTAAAGGCATTTTGGATTCAAGTAATTAATGTATTAAGGGAATTATCAAATGAACTCAATGACTTAACATACAAAAACATTGAAGCTTATTCTAAATTGAATGGATTAGATCTTGCGGGAAACACCATTGAAGTAGACTATCCAAAGCTAATTTCAAACTCAATGCTTCAAATAAGACAATTGTTCGAAGTAAGCGTGAAAAATTTAAAGAAATTATCAACAGAGAAGTTCAATAGTATGATTGAATATACTGAAGATGACATTGATAATTGTCTTGTTGAATACACCAATAAAAATGAGGGTATTGAAATTACATTGAAAAATATTTCAATTGACTACAGAGAATATGAAAATGAATTGAACTCTACGTCGAGATAGGACACCTTTATCAACAAAAAATGAACTATGTGTTCGTTATTTAATGTACCGATCAAGGAGAAGGTGATTATTTCTGAAGATAAGTCATTCATAACTCCAAGGGGCTCGGGCGCCAAGAGCACCGTCATCACATGGAATGTGAATGCCAAATCGAGCGATGGGACAAATTACTTGGGAACACTGTCTTTTCTTGCTTCAGATTTCATAGCCAAAGATATCACAATCGAGTTAATATATTTTAATTTTCGATTAATATCATAGTATATCACAAGAGAAGTTGATTTAAATATTAGAGTTGTGCATAATTCATATTGTTCCGATGATATGGACATGAACGATCGCGTTGTGGCAGTGAGGATTTCAGGAGATCGTTATGTGTTTTACAATTGCAGATTTCTGAGGTATCTGGATACCGTGTTAGATGAAAGTTGGGAGCATTACTTTCAAAATTGTTACATTGACGGTGTCGTCGATGTGATATGCGGAAAAGGAAAATCTCTCTAAAAGGTAAACCAAATATAAATCATGAACAATTTTCTTTTATATTAAGAACATGTGTGATATAGTATTAAAAGATAAAAGAAAATTAAAATATAAGAAAGTGGTTAACGAGAAAATGAAAAACACTTTCTCCTAAAATTCCATACTTATATCCAAATTAAATTTCTATTTCAAAATATTTAATAATATTAATATTTATGATAAAAATTACAATATACAATTTAATTAATTAATTATTTTTATTATTTAATTTGATGCAAATATCGTGAAAACAAACCCTAATATTTATTTATAGTATTTTAACCTTTTACCTTCTCAATTTTTTCTCAAATTTTTCATTCTACCATAATGACTTCTACTTATAATTCAAGAAGCCTCTCCTACATGTTAATTACTTTATGTTTGTAAATTAAGTTCCTCACTATATCCTATCTCTTAATGGGTGGAAGCCTATCGTCTAAAAAATAATTGGATAAGACATGTTACTTTTAATTTTTTTTATTATTTATCTACAAATAATACAATACCAAACTTCAGAGCCACATAAAATCATTTATCATTAAGTAACAATGAAATATAACTTTCTATTTTTGTCAAAACCAAAACACTTTTACACATTCTATTTAGACTTAAAGGTTTTCCAAGCTCAATTAATATTTCTTTAAACAATATGGTTCCAATTAAGCTTTTTAGTGAACGTCAAAGTAAGATACTTTTACATGTGAAATTCCTACAAGTTATTGTCATACTAAAGGTTCATGATTATTTTTTAATAATTAAAATTGTATTTTGATATCATATAAATTTTGGAGATAGAGGGAAATTTTGCTTAATTTCTATATTACAATTGATTTTTGATTTTTAGTGGTCCTCACTATTTATAAATTTGATAATATATTTTTTTATGAATCTTTCTCACATCATCCCTCGACTCAAAGGTAATCTTTAGATCTTGTGATATCTTCTTCCTTATGTTTTTCTCAAAAACCATATCAATGAGTTTCCTAGTGTCAATGAAACAATAATATTTTTGGACACTCCTATGCTCACCACTTTTAAAAGTAAGAAAAATGAAGCTTTCATTAGAACATTTAGATAAACACTATTTAGCAAATAGAAAAGTCTTTAAATTTGATGAATGATAATAGATCCACCAATTCTAATATTTTTGTCTTAATAACTTTTCAAATCTTTAGATTTCCATAAATGTTCAACACCAATTTCAATGTAAATTTTGCTAAGGGTTTGAATGTTCTACGAGGAATTATGAGATTCATAGATATTTTCCTCTTATTATGTTTTCTTTATATCTCTTATTTAAAGATTTATCTCCAAAATTTCTTAGGTTTGCATTTATAAATGTGCAAGACTTTTTTGTACTTTCTATACTAGTAGGGTTATCAGTTGTGTTTCACACCTACGTTCTTTATTATTTCCTTGGTTTGTTTATCATCCATTATGATTGATCTAAAATGGATTCAGGAAGGCCTAAAAATAAAAGTTTTCAGAATCAGACGAAACCATCGCCATTGCGTCGGGTTTGTCGTGTTGATTCTGGCTATATAATTATTTCTGCAAATGGACATTATATGTGAAATTTATCTCATTCTGATCGATTTCTCAAACAGGAAAAAATGAAACTGGTCAAAGTCAATAGGTTGTACTACTGACGTCAGCAGTACGACATGTGACATCGACATGATGTCATGATGACGTCAACATGACACATGGCAACACGAGGAGGTGACATGTGTCACTCGATTTTGCCATTTTTGGGTTGAGTTGGACCAGTAAGAAAATGACACGTGGTAGTACGGAGGACAAGTGGATGTACAGATGTTGACTGGGCAGGTGACTTGGAAGTACAGAGGTTGATGTGGCATGACACATGGTTGTATGACAGTGGTGTGGTAGGTGACGTGGCAACTGAACGTGCATGTTGATTGGGTTGCTGACTCAGTCTTAACTATACCATATGAGTCAATCACAGGGTGACACATGGCCTAATCAGAGGGTGCCACGTGGCACCCCAGATTTTTCCAATATTGGCTCGGGTAAAAAATTTGTTCTGCCTCTAGGGGATTCAAACCCTTGACCTCTAGGACGAGCAATGGAATAAGCACCATGCACTGGCCACATGGGAGACGCGTGACGTGTTAAACCAAATGGCTGAAATTATATGAAATTTGTGATTGGGCGCGTTTTTAGGGATAAGCCCCGGTCAGAAGGGGCTAGCGCGAGGCCACTTGGAACCCCATGTGAACAGAGGCTAAGAACCAGGGGCTTATCCTTTGACAAGGGTGCGAGAGAGGCCTAGCCACAAGCCACATGGCCATGCATACGACCAACACAACGAAGACCAAGGGCTAAAGACCAAGGGTGCGCCCAACCCGACGACATATGGCAGTGCCCATATGACCAGGGGCCCGGGAGAAAGGGGTTGTGCCCAAAGTTTTTGCAAATATGGGTTTTGCACTATATTATATGGCTTTTTATGCTGATTTTAGGAGATTTTGCCCATTTTTGGGGATTTGGAGCTCAATTTGAGGCCAAATCTTGGGAGGAAGTTGGGATAGGATCACCAACTCAAATCCTATATAAATCAGAGGTTTTTGACAGACTAGGAGGTTCAGATTGGCAGAATGATGATGAGTTTGTGAAGCTTGAAGCCATTTTTATGCAAATAAGCCATTGAGGAAGTGAACTTTGGAGGCCAATTCCAGGAGCTACTCTCAACATTTTTCAGTGCCGTCAGTTTTGTTGGATTCTTACTTCATTCAACTGCCATGAGTGGAATTTGGAGGCAATTATTCTCTTGAGGAGTTAGGGTATTTATAGGATTACTATGGGATATGTAGTTGGACAAAAAATTTCAGTGGATAAAGAAAATTACTTTAACATGATGGATGAGATCTTTGGGTTGTTGTGCCATTTAATGTCTCTATACATTCCGTTTCATATTTCAACTACTAAAGCACTGAATAAAGTATGGACCACCATAGAGGCTCTTTTCGAGAAGTAGGATATGGCGTAGGGACACCTGTTGGAGAACGATCTCATTCGTTTGAACCCAAGTAACTTCAATGTTATTTATGATTTTTTCACTAAGATTAAAGCCCTATTATTTGAGCTCAATTTGTGTGGGAGTTAGAATACAAAGTATTAGTTGATACTCTCCATTCTCTCAAAATTGGGTCCACAATACTTAGTGTTTGTATCTTGCTTCTATACTACAAAACTAGTGATGTGAACCACATGGAAGAGGCCATCCTTGGATGATTTTGTTTTCATACTCACTCAAGAACATTATAAGATAGTTTATATGGGTTCTCTCAAGCCCTTAAAGCCCATTCCTTTGTAGAAACTGAGGGATATAGGACATGCAACTAGATAGACAAGAAAAACAAAGATAAGGATGACCCAAATTGGAAAAAGGGTCCAAATCACGAATCCAATGAGGATGCCTCCTCCAACCCCAACGGGGGGGTCAAAGAAGGAAAAATAAAGGTGAAAATAATATAATAGAGGTTTTCAGCTAAAGAATTCATGCATGATGAATATATTATATTATATGGCACTGTAAACTCTCCAACAAAATGGTCTAGCGGTGCTAGAAAATGATAGGAAAAAGGCTAAAAAATTCTCTCAATGATCGAGGTAAATGAATAGAAGGTCATGATTTGTTTGTTGGATATTCATCAAATGACACATATATTATTTATTTAGTTTCATATAATCACATGGAAGCATCATGAGATTCCTTTACTTCTTTTGAGCATTGCACTTGTCCTCCCATTATAATGGGAGATGACACACCTATTCCAGTATGTGGGAAAGGTAGGATTTATCTAGATGGTGGGTGTTTTTAAAATGTGTTTCATGTACCCTAGTTGTCCACAAATGTTTTTTCCATACATCATATCACACATTGAGGAACTAGCAAGTAATTGGTTTTCACTCTAGAGTTAGTAGTGATTTCATAGATTTTTGATGGGTCATAGGCTATAGTAAGGATAGAAGATCATCAATCAAGGTTAAATATATTTCCCCATTTCATTCTCAAATCCTCTCCTATTTTAATTATGATCCATGGTAATTAAGTAAGTAGGTTATGGCATGAGAATCCTCTTTCATAAAAAATCTTCATTTAGAGAAGTGTTAAATTCAAAGAAGGCTCCATGCATGCACTTTAGGAGGAGGCCATTGCAGATCCATTGATTCTAGTTGATGTAGATCTTTCAGATTTAGATCAAACTTCTGATTCAGATCATATTTCAGATTATTATGGGGAAAAAAGTGATTTAGATGAGTAGTTCATTCCATATCCGAAACCAATACCAATTTGGCCACAACAGACTCTACAAGTAGCAGGAGATTTAGTGGATGGTCTAGAGGATAAATAGAGGATTATATATCAGTTTTAAGGTGCTCCACAAGCACTTTATACTACTAATAATTTGATACATATTCATTTCTACATGGTATCCGCATCACATCCTCATTATTATCTCGAGGCTAAAGGAAACCCTTATTGTAAAGTTTTTATGGATGAGAAATATGGTTCCCCCAGTTGGAATCAAACTTAGCAGTTGGTTCCACTTCCTCCTAGTAGGAAGAATGTTCGGTGTAGATGGATATAACAAAATAATATGATATAATATGGGTTGATACATGATCGGGTTATTTCACTTCAATAATATCCATAGACAGATTAGGTTGCAAAAATCCTCACAAAGTCCTTCATAGAGTAGTGGTTCAGACACTTGCGTGGACACTTGGGAGTCGTGGATACTTTAGAGGAGACTTCATATTGTTATTATAAACATCCTCTTTTGAGCTCTTTTTTTCCAATAGGTTCCCTCTTTCCTCTCTTCATGAGGACTTTTCTTGTACTTTTCCAATAGGTTTTCCTTATAAATATAAATCTATGGTTTAGTAAAAGAAGTGCATTCCATTTATCTTGGTTATTTAAATAATATATTTTAACTTGTTATCAAAATAATTCAT
>SNQJ01S0299340.1:0-10414 GCA_010110895.2 Picea sitchensis
AATTAATATTTTTTATTATTGTTTTATTTTATATGTTTTTTGTTTTTATGTTTTAATTTATTTAATTTGTTTTAATATTTGTTTTGTTTTGTATTACGTTTCTATTTAATACATGTTTGATTTTATTTATTTATGTGTTTTTATTAATGTTTTATTTCTATTTTGTTTTTGTTTTAATTTATATGTATTTTTATTTGTTTTATTGTTTTTCTTTTATGTGATTAATAAAGCACTAACCTAAGTATTAACAACTAACTTAATTATAGTCCCCGAGGTATAGGACAGTCAGTGATGGAGTGTGTTGTTAAGCCACTCTGTGTTGAAAAGTCACCGGTTCGAAACCTGCGGAGACAAAAAATCCAACCATGTTAAGGGTTGGTGTGGCTTAGGCCGAGTGCGATCCCCAGGTGATTTTCACAGCTTAGATGCCCCTGAGTCGCGGTTTCTCAAGCCATGGGTTAATCCTGATGCCAACAGGTTCGGCCACATTAACAAACAAAAAAAAACAACTAACTTAATTATTAATTAATTAATTTAATTAATAATTAATTTATTAATAACAAGCCTGATCTAACTACTAACCTAATGTTTTTATCCTAAGGTGGCTTATTGAAAATGTAGGGACGAAGATAACAAAGAGGAGCAGAAGTGAAGGATGAGGGAATGAAGGGCGCAGCAAGGTGGATGAAGGGTGCAGTAGGGTGATGGAGGATCGGGCGAAATGAATGGAGGGGAAAAAGGAAACAACGAAGAGACTAGAAAGGAAGATGTCTTCATCACGGGGGAAACGTCAAAAAGCAGTTGAAGAATCAAGTTACCTATGATTATAGGACCCTAACACACACTTAAATGCAATAAAAGAAACAAGAAAACGAAAATGAAATTCACGATAGAAACTAACACCTTAGGAAGAATTCCAATGAGGGAAGGCCATATCTCACGAATTAGACTTCTAATCTATCCATTGGTGTTTGAAGCTATGTGAAAATAAAAGTGCAAGGAATCCAAGTGTATGGGAAATAAAAACTAAGTGCAAGAAACTCAAAATCATCAAACTCAATCAACACCTAAGATTCACTTAGACTCAAAACCACCCTTTTAAATGTATATACCAATCATAAAGAAATAATGAATGAATCAAATGCATAAGAGTAATGGATATTTAAGACAATGGGAATCTAGAAGAAATGAATGAGAATGCAAGCTTACTAATTTTCTGCTCTAAAAGACTTGCATACAAATAATAATACCTTTTGAATCTAACTAAGTTTTAGGCAAAAAATAATGAATAAAGAGTGATACTTGTTTATTTTCTGCATTCAAAAGATTGTGTATATGATAAGGTCTTAGTGAATTAATCAATCTCTGCAGCAGTAAACAAGAGAAAAACAGAAATGAGATGGCATGGAGATATGATTATGTAATGGAATAGATCTAATTCATGATGGGTATATGCATATGACAGAATGGATTAGTTTTGAAACAAAGGGTGAATGTGTGGACAGAATTCATGGGTGTGGAAGAGTGTTTGTGGGAATAATTGCAAGTGGAATATGAAGAGTTGGAGGGTGAACAATACCTTCTACAATTGATCTTTGTGTATGAAATTAATCTAGATGAGTATAGTAGTTGCAAAAAGTATGTGTTTGTTAATGAAAATAGGTGGCAATGAATATGAAAGTTGATCATATAAATGTGATCTTGAGGAGTATTATTCCAATCAATTTCTGAAGAAAAGACAAGATGCACATATGGGAAGAAGGTTTGGAAATGAATTGAAATGCAATGAAAATGGATTGCACAAAACAAAATGTTGGGAACAATTAATGCAAGTGGCATATATCTACGGGATTGGTGCAAACAAATGAAGGGTAAAATGAAATCTGAGTTTTAATTACCAAAACTAATGTAAATGACAGAATTGAAATGCATCTAAATTAAATCCAATCAGCAATCAAAACCAAAATTGAATTGCATGTAGACAAACAACACAATACTAATCCACGAAATAAATACAATATGGAAACACTTACCCTCACTGATGGGCCCTTCCCAGGAGGTCAGTGTTGTTAAGAAGAACTCAAATCAAGCTAGAAGGAGCTCAATGTGAAAGCATCAATCAATTCTTCATTGAGATCAAAAAATTATTTTTTTACATGGCTAACAACTCCTTAACGCTTTCTCACAGGACTAAATCTTTCATTTACAAAACCTTCGATGAAACTAATGGCTCTTTCTCACAGCCCTATGAGGCTTATTTATACATTAAAAATCATTTATGAGTGGATGGGATCGAATCCCAATGCTCAAATTTCAAATTTACAATTTTAGATAAAATCCTCAAAAATCTGGGTTTTATTGCAATTTGGGCAGATTCGAGTTATGGATCCACCCATATCTTTCCAACCAATTCGAAATTTAGAAAAAAAAATCTGATTTCTATAGCTGGATGATATTTCTAAAAACCCATTTTTTGGTTTTTCATGATATGCTCCCATGTGCATGGAAATAGAGGCACAAGTTGGCAGTTTGAGTTTTGTTGTTAATTTTGGCATAATCATTCCCCCTGAGCTAGAGGTCCACATGTGCAATATGGGTGAATTTTGACACATGTGTCCACATGAAAACATCATTTTGGACAAAACCCATGTACCCTATTTTCCTCTAGAAGCTTTCCAAAATTTTGAATTATTTCTAGTACCAGATTAACATAGTTGGTACCAGATTAGAACAATTGGTACCGGATTAGAATAGTTAGTACTAGAATCTTGTAGTTAGGAGTTTAGTACCGGATGAAAACAGTCATGACTATGGGTACCAGACCAAGGCGATGGTAGTATTGCATGGAGCTAGTACCAGAATAGACGCAGTCTGGTACTGGATGAAGCTGGTACCGAATGAACGCAAAGGTAATACCGAATCACTATAGAGTATTGGATGACATGGAGTGTGGGTACCAGATGACTATGCAGGTACCAGTTGACTATAGAACTTTCTGGTACCAGATGACTTGGAGTATTGGATGACCTGCAATGCGGGTATCGTAACAGGAACAATACAAGTACCGGAACATGGACAGTGCATATATTGGAACCTGAACAGTACAAAACATGTTGCTTGGACATAGAAACATAGGATTAAACCATCATCGAAAAAACTATTGTACAATCATCCTTTTAATCACTAAAAATATGGAAAATTATTTATTAACCACATAGGATGAATAATAAGAGATAATGGAGGTTTATGGTGTAATTAGCGATATGTTATTGACAAAATGTAGGGAGAAGGTATAATGATGAGTGTATTTGTATGGCAGAAATTATGACAAAACCGGAGCTCAACAACTACACAGAGAACTAAGGAGGACCTATGTAAACTAAATTTGGGGGTTCAGCAAGAGCCTAAGAGTCGATTCAACTCTGAAAGTGATTGATCCTTGACTGAGAGGTCGAGCAGACCTTGGGAGAGGCAAGGGGTTTGCGTCATGTAGTTTTCTTAAGGTTGGAGCCTATAAATAGGGGGTTTTAGCCTCCTTCTAGTTGCAACTGGAGAATTGGGAATTTATTGCTTCCTATGAATGAATTCTTGATATATATAAGAACGCATTATGTGGTTTTCTCCCATTTGGGTTTCCACGTAAATATTGGTGTACTGTGTTCTTGATGTGATGTTGATGTGATGTTTCTTATGATTACATGCTTATGATATATATATTGAATGCAATCATAGACGATACATTGATGATAAATTGTTGAACATTGAACATGATAAAGTGAAAGAATATATATTGTGGTGAAAAGTGGTATAAAGTGTTATATTGATTCACCCCCCCCCCCTCTCAGTAATCCAACAAGTACAATATCTCCTACAAGTGATGAAAAATGATGCATGCACACAACTCGAGCGATGGAAACAATTCAAGTGATAAAGGACAATCAATATAATTGAATGTTACTGCCAGTTGCATGTTTTGGAATATTTGTCAGTGAAAAACAAGAATTGTTTTTAATGTAATCGGCATATTATCCCAATTGCATGAGGACATGTTACTAATAAGTGTAACAATTACATATTGGTTACATTTTGATTATTCTAGACCTTTACATTGTCCCATTTTATATGGCGATGGGTCACGTATTCATATATGATAAAATTTGTTTATTATTTTACTGCATTATCGAATATTGTAAAATGTTGTGTTGTTGATTAATTAATATATGGATGACTTACACTGTTACAAATAACAGAGGTGTAATCCATTGGATAATGCATTAATGCAATCATTATAACCAAATGCAATAAAAAATATATAAAAAACAATATTATTATAAAAAATATTTGATTTGGAGATGATTAATTAGAAATTTGTAAAAAAAAGAAATTTAATTAAAATATATACATATTGGTACATTGTATTATTTTTAACTCACTAAAAAATTTGTTTTAATGATTTATAAGCACCGGTGCCTATTAATTAAAATGAAGAATCGGTGTTAAAAAATGTACAAAAAACACTACTTCTTTAAACGACATAACATATGATTATATTCATCATTTCAAAACATTACAGTGAGCATTATTACAATACACATTGATGTTTTACATATAATATATGCATTGGTGCTTTACATATAATATACACATCGATGCTTAGTAAAAACTAATGGCACTAACATCTCACGTCAAATGTTCAAAATTTCACTTCCCTCTAATGCACATGATAATGCAAGTACTGGTGCATACAAATTATATGAGCACCTATGTGCCATAAAAAAAAAGAATGACCTATTACGTAATTTTTATACGAGCGTCGATGTTGCATGAAACAAACAATAAGAATTGATGTGTACATAAATATAAAAAGTACCAATGTGTACTAATAAATACCAGAACCCGTTCCCTGATATTTATTTGATAAGACTAATAATCGAAGTCCTTAGGATCATTAATTTCAATCCTTGAACCTATGGGTTCTTTGGCACACTATATGGACTCAACAAGTCCATGGAAACAATATCTCCTTCATCCCTCTAGACTATACCCTGGATCATACCTTGACGTCCTCATAATCTCTTCTCTTACCTCAGAATTCATTTCACCCCTTTGAAGTTCATAGGAACTTCATTTTCTCTCACAGGTTCCCATATACTTACCAACACCTCATTTTTTTTGTTCTCTTCTTCATCCCAACCTTCTTTAATAGTGCACCAAATCCATTACTTCACCATGATACCACGGGATGAAACCATGGTCTAATTGTATCCTTTAACACCCTCGAGGCCCCCAACGCTAAGCTTCTTTATCTTTATATAACCAATGCTCAAAACCATGGGATTAAGAACGAAGGGTACGTGATCAATATAGATCGTTGATCTTGAAGTTGATCACTAATCAACAACAATGGGGTGATATAATATCCACCGTTGATCTATATCTCAGATTCTTTCTGGACCATTTATTTATCCTTAATCAAACTCAGTGAAATCATGGGACCACCACAGATCCATGATTACTCTTGAACCTCTTCACCACATGTCATCTATGGAGTGGGATTTGACATCAGCTTGATGTATTTCAAATTCAAGATGTCAATACTTTATTCCCTTCTCAACAACCCAAAACTCATGATGGCCACGGTCCACCATAAGGAGAGTTGTTGATCTCCCATGTTGAAGATATAATCTCCATTGTCTATCAATATTCTAAGGATTACCATGCAACCATATATTGTGGGCCCAGGTCTCCATGTGTCACTTCTTATGTGTATTTACTTACATCAACATGATGTTTCTCATCGTCAAAACCTCAGAAATTTTACAACATCAAACACCTTATAACCTCCATTGTCCATGGTCTATTGTAATGAGGATTGTCGATCTAAATATGGATGTAATGGTAATGATTCACCAGGTACGTGCAGTGATGAATTTTCTTTGATCACAATTCTCTGGATATGAGTAGTGAGGAATTTACTTTCATGGTGATCCAATGGTCAAGACTTAACTTGACCTTCATCTGAAAATCATGATTTCTTCCTCGCCATTCCACTTATGCCATGTGTGTCAGACCTCCTTATATTAAAATCCTCGTACTTTCCTGATATTCTTTAAATTACATCCATTGACCTTTTCTATGGATGGACGGTTAGATCTCTTCCTGCACAATTTTGTTTATAATTTGGTCATCATCGATCCTTTCAGTGATTGAATTTCATTCACCATTCAATCTACAATATAATTCTCTCACGCAGGTTTACACACATACATTCATAATTTATACAAGGATACATAAATAATATGCAAACTCCATTATTTCAATCTTGAATACAATAGAAAGGCCTAAATGGACCTGGCCTGATATTTACATCTTTTCAATCTATCTTGCCTCAGAATGATCATAGGATTACATTTAAACAAGAAAATACAATATCATGGATCATCTCAAAACCATGATTTCCTCCTAAAATAATTAACTGGATGCTCCAAAGGGAAAATTACATAACTATTTCAACAAACTCAATCAAATATGAGGAAAGCTCATCCTCTTGGCCATGTTGCATATTCTCTAAGCTTCACGGAATTTCAACTTTGACTTGGGGTGGTTTTTATCCTGCATCAAACTCCGAGGGTTAAAAATATTCATCATCTTTAGATCATGTGTCTCCAATTGTTGATTCCATCTTCACTCTCTGGTTTTCCTTTTCCTCGTGCATCATTGATATTCTCCAATGTTCAATCAATGAGTTGCAACAAAGCCTTTATAGTAACAAGTTTGTTTCACCCTGCTACACAATACCTTACTAAGCTTCTCTGTTGAGCTCAGTCTTTTGGTATTCTCCTAGTTCTCTCCTCTGGAACCTCTTCTGAGCACTCCTTGCTCTAGGATTCTACAAATATACTCACTCTCTCATAGAGAAATATTTCCCTATGCTCTCATACCACTTGATAAGTACCAGAACCCATGCCCTAATAATTATTTGATAAGACCAATAATCGAGGTCCTTATGATCATTAAATTCAATCCTTAGACCTGTGAGTTCGTCAACTCACTATATGGACTCAACAGGTCTATGGAAGAAATATCTCTTTCATCCCTATAGACTGTACCCTGGATCATACCTTGATATCCTCATAATATATTCTCTCACCTCAGAACTTGTCTCGCCACTTTGAATTTCATAGGAAATTCATTTTCTCTCGCAGGTTCTCATCTCCTTACCAACACCTCATTTTTGTTCTTCTAGTTTTCGTCGCAGGAACCTTTAACAGTGCACCCAATACATTACTTTTCCACGATACTATGGGATGAAACCATGGTTTGGTTATCTCCTTTAACACCCTCGAGGCTCCTGGTGATAATCTTCTTTATCTTCATATGACCAATGCTCATAACCACGATCTTAAGAATGAAGGGTACATGATCAATATGGATCGTTGATATTGAATTTTATCAATGATCAACAACAATGAGGTGATATAATATCCACCATTGATATGGATCGCGGATCCTTTCTGTACCATTGATTGTTCCTTAATCAAACTTAATAAAAATCATGGGACCACCATATAACCCTAATTACTTCATAGCCTCTTCACCATGTGCCATCTCTGGAGTGGGATTTGACATCATCTTGACATATCTTGGTGTCGATACTTTACACCCTTCTCAACAACCCAAAACTCTTGATGGCCACGATCCACTGTAAGGAGAGTCGTTGATCTCTCATGTTGAATATCTAATCTTTGTCGTCAAACTATATTCCAAGGATTAACATAGAACCATATATCATGGGCCTAGGTCTACGCGTGTCACTTCCTATGTGGATTTCCTTATGTCAGCATGACATTTCTCATCATTGGAACCTCGAAATTTTTACAACATCAAACACCTTATAAGCTCCACTATTTGCAATCTATCGTAATGAAGACCGTCGATTTGAATCTGAAACGAACGATCACGATTCTTTGGGTATGTTTAGTGATGAATTTACTTTGATCTCAATCCAATGGTCAGGAATTAACTTGAACTTGATCCAAAGGTCACAATTTCCTCCTCTCCATTCCACTTATGCCACAAGTTTCAGACCTCCTTGTACTAAACTCCTTGTACTTTGTTGATATGCCTTCAATGACATCCATCAATATTTTTTGTGGATGGATAGTCAGATCTCTTCGTGCAAAATTTTATTTATAATTTCGTCATCATCGATCCTTTCATTGATTGACAATTGATCGTCATTCAATATGAAATATGATTCTCTCACACAGGTTTACACTCATACATTCATAATTTACACAAGGATACACAAATAATATGAAATCTCTATTATTTCGAGCTTGAATACAATAAAAATCTATCGTTGGTCCTAGCTTGATCTTTACATCATGTTAGCCTCTCTTGCCTCACCATGCCCACAGGCTTACATTTAAACAAGAAAATACAATATCATGAATCACCTCAAATCCACGATTTCCTCCTAAAATTGTTAAATAGATGCTCCAAAGGGAAAATTACATAACTATTTCAACAAAATCAATCAAATATGAGGAAATCACTTCCTCTTTTCCACACTACGTCTTCTCGAAGCTTCAAGGAATTTCAACTTTGACTTGGGGTGGTTTTTCTCCTGCATCGCATACATAAACATAAAAAGCACCAATGTTGAATACAACAAAAAAGGTGTACTAGTGTGTAATAATAAATAAGCACCAGTGCTTTTTTATTTGTATACGCACCAGTGCCATTTATGAAACAGTTCACAGTGTGTTTTACCAATACAAGCACTGACAAAAAAGCTTCTGCTAAAACCTCTACCTACCCATTTTTTTTTAGTTATATGGAGCATCATTTAATACCTCTACTAAAAAATTCGCTACAAATAGCATAGGTTGTAATGGAGGTGTTTTCGAAAACTTTTCCCAATATTGTAACACTTGAAACCTCCAAAAAAACCTTTGCTACAAGGTGTTTTCCTTGTAGTGGAATAGCCTTTTGCAACTAATCTATCTTTAAATTTGTTTGTATTGCCATCAAAATTGAACTTAGACTTGAACAACCATTTGGAGCCTATAGGAACTCTATTTTCAAGAAATTTAGTTAGTTCCCAAGTGTCATTCTTCATAGTAGAATCCTATTCTTATTGCATAGAAAACATCCATTCCTTATGATCCTTATCATTTTCAAACTTTATAGGTTCGTCAACACTCATAACTTGAGACATTAAAGAATAATATTTATACCTTATTGGTGTCTTGATTTTCCTTGTTGATCTTCTTAGTGTCTCACTACTTGGAGTTTCTCCACTCTTTCTTGGTGTATTCCCATTGCTTGTAGCTTCAATGAGACTTTGAATTTCAACATCATCTTGTCAATATTGAATTTCTTCTATTTTTGCACTTTCAATGCCTTCATTAGGAAGTTTCCATGTATCTTGGTTATCTTGTTTTTGAATACCATCCACATATTCATGAAATATAACATCCCTACTTGAAAAGACTTTATGAGTTATGGTTTTATACAGTTCATAAACATTATGGTCAACACAATAACAATGAAAATAAATTTGATCAATTTTACATCAAATTTCATTCTCTTTTCTTTTGGAATATGGAAAAATGATCTACTCCCAAAACCTCTCAAATGATTAACAAATGGTTTATGTCCATTAAAAGATTCAAAAGGATTTTTAAGCTCTAAAAACTTGGTTGGAAATCTATTTTGCATATGCACATATGTACTTATAGCTTCAACCATAGAATATTAGAGAGATTCTTACCTTTGATCATCATTCTAACACACTCGACTATGGTTTTGTTATTCATATCAACCACACCATTTTGTTAAGGGGTATGTGGAACCACAAACTATTTCTAAATTCCATTGTCTTTTAAATACTTCAATAATTCTCTTGAATTGTATTCTCCCCTTTGATCTAATCTAATAATATTGATATGTTTACCTATCATCATTTCGACCATATTTCTAAACTCTTTGAAATATTGAAAAAAAACACTTTTCCTTCTTACGGAATAGACTCATGTGAACTTGGTTCTATCATTAATGAATATGAGAAAATAGGAAGATTGTTATGAACCAAATGTCTAAAATATCAGAAAAAACCAAAAGTACACACCATGTACACCAATGTGAGAATGGAGCACAACTCCAATATAGATAAGAGAGATGAGTTACAAAATAACTCCTTAAATAATAGAAGAAGCTCCTCCAAATACCCAATTACATTCATACATCAAAATTCACATATCCTCTGTTAAGAACCAAATATCAATATAGCATAGAAAAACCTCAGAAAAAGTACTCAGCGCCTTGAAAAAGAGATAATTTCAGATAATAAGCCTCTTCAAGGGGGCAACCTCCTTTTACCCCACTTAAATGTTCAAGTACAAGATGA
>SNQJ01S0299341.1:0-10414 GCA_010110895.2 Picea sitchensis
TATTTCGGTTGGTGGTGAGACTGCCATTTTTATCGGAGTATTTGGCATCACGCCAAATATGGAGGATCACCAAGTTTACTACCAAGTAAATAAACATTCGGATGTTGAGACCACTATTCTTGTCGGAGTTTTTGGCATACTTCCAATTGTGGAGGTTCGCCAAAAAACTAGTTAAAACCCTGCACAACACCAAAGACCTCACATTATCATGATTTTGGTAAAATGACAAATATCATGGAGAACATGGATAACACGAAGAAGATAACATAGGCTATTAAAACTCCACCATAACTTCTAAAAGGTTTACATGCTGTCATGTCCAAATGATCACCAAAATTAGTAAAACCTTGTAGAACCACAAAGACAATAACCTGCACGAAGAAACAGTTGGATTGAATATTGGTTAAATTATTCATGCATTAAAAGATGGAACTAAATCAAAGAATAATGATAATTGTGTTAGTAATAATCAATGTTAATTAGATATATAATCTATTAGATGAAGAAGTGTGATTTTTATGAAGAGTTGTGTTGAAAAGTTTAAAGACTTATAAGTATGTTGAGATGTGAAGGAGAAAGTGTGTTTGTCAAAGAATCATTGAAGATCAAGAAAAAAAAGAGACAGAGCATCAGTTATGATGTCCAACGTTTGATATAGAAGACCTCTATTGGACTGCATATCCTATTTCTAGATTGATGAAAAAAGGGTGGTTGGGAGGTGCTAGGGCAGGTTGGAGCCTATAGGGGAGTCAGTGCTTCCTTTCTAGTTGTAGATGAATAAATAAGGGGATGCACCCTCCTACCAGTTGGAGCTGTTGAATAGGGGTGTGGGTACATCCTGATCAGTGGGTGTTGATCTAAAGAGGAATAAAACATCTTCCTTCTATTGTAACTTGTAAAACAAAATTTTGCAGTTAATAGAAAAGTGTTTGTGATTTTCCCAATTGGGTTCCACAATAAAATAATGTGTTCAAATTTTGTTTGCATTAACAAAAGTAAACATTTGATAAAATTATTGTGTCACTGATTCACACCCCCCCTCAGTGATAAGATATGATCCTTTACTATCATCTTGGGTTTTTATTCCCATAAATAGAACCTTTGACTCGTCTTCTTCATTTTCCTCCGATGAACTATTGTCTTCTTGGGTAAAGAATGTTTTATTTTTCTTGTAGAACTTATTTTTATTATTAGTTTTGTTTTTCTTCTGATATTTGAAGGTTATTTCATCATCACTTTCCTCCTTCTTAGGATGGGGACATTTATTGGAAAAGTGTCCAATTTTTCCATAGTTGGAACATATTAGAGGAATCTTTCCTTTGTATTTTCTAGTCCCTTTCTTGAGTTTCTTTATGAAGTTGGCAGTTTCTTCATCAGATATATATGATAACTCATCATTGGTATTTTTATCCTACCCCATATTTGTTTTAGATTCTTTAAAGGATGTTTCTCTTTTTGATGGTTTTTCTTTCCTTGTTCTCATCTCATATGCTGTAAAAATTCCATGAAGTTGATCAACTGTGAGTTGGTCAAGTTCTGGCCTATATTCAATTGTAGAAATATTGGCATCATATCTCATAGGTAATTCCCTTAGTATCTTTTGCACAATAGGTTTATCTGTAAGTTCTTCTTCTGGTGCTCTGATTTAATTAACCACTTCATCTACCCTATGAAATTATTTAGCAATGTTCTCTTCTTCTTTCATTTTCATATTTTGAAAATGAGTTCTATAGGTTTGTAGTTTGGCTTCCCTAAATTTGTTATATCCTTCTTATACAACCTCCAATTTTTCCCAGATTTCGTTATCTGACTTACAATGCATAACCTTCACACATATAGAATTTGTCAATCCTCCTAGAATCACATCAACTGTTGTTGAGTTTTCATTGCATATTTTATTTCCTGCAACATCTTTGGGTGGAGTAGTTGGTGCAGTGTAACCATCTACAACATATTTCCAGATATCAAAACCAAGAGCCAACATGAATTTTTTCATTCTTATTTTCCATAGAGAATAGCCACCTCCATTGAACAATGGTGCTTTATTGTTAGACATTCCCTCTTGTTGATCCATCTTCAGGATATACCTTCCAGTTGTTACACTGTGTTGAAGGAGCCCTCTCTGATACCAATTGTTGGAATACTGAGAGGGAGGGGGGGGTGAATCAATATTACCCTTTTTCAAAAATTAGAAGTTACTTTTATATTTTTTTAATTACCACAATAGATCAACAATGGACTAGTTTGTAAAATCAGTTATATAAATATAATTAATAGGAATTACAAGGAATTTATGAAGAATAGTGAAGGACACCAATCCTTTTTAGAGCACCAACTCTAGGACACACAAATCCTCTTCTTTAGGGAAACAACCCTAGGAAGCACCAACTCCCTTATCATTAGGGAACCAACTCCCTTGTCTTTAGGGAAACAACCCTAGGAAGCACAAACTCCCTTAAATTACACTTACTTAGTAAAGGATATGAATCCTTATGTTCTCCTCCCTCCCACCCTCACTTCATAAGAATCATTGGTTCTTCTTCTTGGACTCTGCTTCTATTTTGATATTCTAATTTGGAATATAGAGACACTTTCTTCTCACCATTCTTTCTCATTTATATAATCTTCCAACTAGTGTGAGATATGAAGCATTGCGTCCCTTTGTTTAAATCATCACACCTATTCATTTTAAATTAACAATAATCTCTATTATTATTCAAACATTATCGTGAAGGTTTTTTAATTTAATGAGTGTGATTTTCATAAATCGATTACAGATATGGATCAATTTCATTTTTAACTCGATTCCATGTCTCTACAAATATTACAGAAATCGAATTCTACAGAGGCGCTTCCTTCAAACGATTTACATGTGACCATATGTGAAAAACCACGGGCTTATTAATTTAAGCGATGTTCCCAGCACTTCACAACTTTATGTGTTTGTAACCCATGATCGGGGGTCGAAACTTAGTCCTCCGGACTTCGACCTTTGGTCATTTTCTCTCTCATCCAATCTTTTGTAGTTTCAACTCCCCAAAGTGGTTACCTCTCACAAGGGTTGATCTGATGGTTGGCGTGATTACTGGAATCAAATCAATGGTCTAGATCCAATCCTTACTTATCCTCTTACTACTTAATCCAGTGGTTGTGAATTAATCCAAGCTTGATATGGACGACCACTATTTACTTCAGGACTCTGGGGCTTCATAGGTCTAGGTAATTGTTTCTTCAATTACCTCTGGAGTTGTTCAGCGTCGAAGTGGTAAACATGGGAGTGCTTATGTATATTTCCACTATGCTTTTATCCAACGTTCATGTGAGAATCCATAGGATCTTAGATCAAAAACTAGTGCTAGTTCATGACTTCATGCTTCGGGCAGTTGGTGGTGGTAGACATTTGTTTCCCCCGAAGGACATAATCCCAGAGTGAAGTAACTTGTTGACATCACTGTTGATGTGGCACTAGCTGAGTGGTTTACACTTGTCACCTAGATTCATGATTTACGTAACCTAAAGTGCCATTTGAACCTAGACACTTGCCACCGTTTGATTGTGCCATGTGTCCTTGCTGATGTGGTCTTAATGACATAGATCTCCTGATGTTTTGAAGGTTGTAGGTTCATATGAATCCTTGATCCAACGACTGTGATCATTTCTTAGATCAATGGTCCATATTCATTTTGGATCTCCCTGACTCCAGGGCTCTAGGCTACTCAAACTCTGAAAGGTTCAATCCCTTCAGAGTGAATTTTTTCGAGGTATATCAGATGGTCGATTTTTGATGTGCAGTTGAGTGGACGGTCCATGAAACCTCAACAAGGAGTTTTGTTAACATTCTTATCATTGTGCGCTTCTTAGGATCTTGACCGTGAATCTTCCTTCTTGACGGATGGTCAGATCTTACTTCGGAGCTTCGGCTCTCCAAGAATCCGGGTTACTAGAACTCTGAGGTAGTTCAATCCCTCTGTAGTGGTTACCTACCAAATAAGTCATGATACTACGATGACTGCTTGTTTTCGGTTGTTTAGTACACGTTATAATATCATTCCACTGTGATTCATCTAAGGGTCATGATTCATCCTGGAGTAGATCAACAACTAGGGATGATTGCGTAGTCCCAAATAGCACGATATTTAAAATAGTCATCGAGTTCTGCAGTGGAAACTTCTCGTTGATAGTGGAATCGATACCAACCGTTGATCTTGTTGAATCTACAGATCGATGGTCTATGAGGATTGCAGAGGTTAAACATGCACGAATGTTATTTTTTCCTCCGATCTCCACAATTTCTCTCCACCGCAGATCTTACTTGTGTTGATCCGACAATCAAGACTTAACTGGGTGTTGATCTGACAGTCCTTCTCTGCAGTTCCCAGATATGACGACTACTGTAGTATTCTTCTAATTTCATCATTCGACAGTCACAATATTGCATGATTCCTTATTGAATGGCTCCTCTGCATCATCTCTTCTGAGATTCGATTAATGTTCTTCCTTTTGATATGTTCATCACGTATTTATTTTGATATTTTAATAACTTTCTTCTGCACCCTATCTGTGATCAATGAAAATTCATCATAAAAACCCATCATCACATCACAACGATCTTCGACTATTGACATCAATGACAACACATTAATGACAATGTGTCCAACAAAATAAACATTCCTAATTGGTGAATTAGAAGAAGAAGTCGACATCGAACAACTAGAATGGTTTCTACTTTGAGAAAGAGAAGATTATGTCTTTATATTGAAAAAATATTTGTATGGACTCAATCAAGACCCTAGATCCTGGTATTCAATATTGGAAAGGTATTTGCAGCAACAAGGATTCAGAAAGGGTAATGTAGATCGAAATCTCTATGTAAAGGTTGATAGAAACATGTTTATCATTGAAGTATATGTGGATGACATTATCTTTGGAAGTGATGATGACAGGATGAGTAAGAATTTTTCCCATGACATGAAAAATGAGTTTGAAATGTCACTACTTGGTGAAGTGACATTCTTGTTGGGACTTTAGATATCTCATCGAGATGAATGGATTTTCATTTCCCAAACCAAGTACATCAAAGAAATGTTGAAGAAGTTCGGAATGGAAGATTGAAAATTGGTAATTACTCTTATGGTGATCGGTTGCAAGTTGAGCAAAGATGATAAATATAAGGAAGAAGATCATAGATTCTATAGATAAATGATTGGCAACCTACTCTATGTGACAACCTCAAGACCAGATGTAATGCACGAAGTTGGACAGGTTTCAAGATTTCAAGCAACACCAAAGGAAACTCATGTTCTAGCAGTAAAGAGAATCTTCAGATATTTTAAAGGAACAAAAAAGTTTGGATTGTGGTATCCAAAAGGGAATGAGCTGACTATGGTCGCCTACACAGATGCATATTGGACATGAAGCATTGGTGATCGAAGATGTACTATCATAGCAACCTTTTATTTGGGTGATTGTCTTGTATCTTGGTTAAGTAAGAAGCAATCTTTAGTATCATATCTACAATAGAAGCGGAATATATTGCAGCAATAACATGTTGTACTCGAGTTCTATGGATGAAGCAAACCCTATACTATATACAAGTGAAGTATGATGAATCTATTTCAATATTCTGGGACAATACCAGTGCTATAAGTATCTCCAAGAATCCAATGATACATTCAAAGACCAAACATATGCCGATCAAGTTTCACTTTATGTGGGAACAAGTTACATAAAATAGTATCAAGTTAGAGCACATTGGGACAAAGGAACAAATTGCATAAATTTTCACTAAACCTTTCCCAAGAGAGAAATTTGAGTATCTTCAATAGAAACTTGGAATAGTTTATGCTCCACAGTGATCTACATAGATTTTTTCTAAGAAGACAAGGGAAGATAAATCATCTGTGCAGAGAATATTTTTTATATCAGATCAGTCAATTAATGAACATTAATATGAATGATTTATATATGTGTTAGTAGTTTACATCACTAGGAAGCACCAATGGAAAAAAATCACTAGAAGAGAAAAAGAAAAAAAAACAGGAGAGAAAGTTCAGAAGTAGAATATTAGGGGGAGTTACCCTTTTCCATTGATGTCAAAAGGGGATAAACAATAGAAGAATGTAGACATGGGGGGCATTGTTCATAGGGGGAGCATGGGTGTTTCCATCAATGTCAAAGGGGGAGATTGTTGGAAAATTTATTATCATTGATGTTAACTTTAGAAGAAGTATAAAAGCCTCTAGAAGTAATAGGTATAATAAAATAAGTCTCCAAATTCGTCCCCTTATGGCGTAGCTTTGAGAATGACCCTCACAGGAAGACGCTTTGAAGAAGCATACAAGAATCTCAGAGGTATGGTCATGAGGCCTGAAGTTGACTGAGGAAAATGAGATTGAAGAAAATTACAAGTACATGAAAAAACATCATCAATGGATAGTCTTCGTCATTTTGTGTCTAATGGTAGGTAGTACGCCACATGGTTCCTCACAGTTGAGGAGTTATGCCCACTTGATTCAGAAATCCCTAAAGAATGGTTGAGAATCCCCTAAATGGTTGCAACAAGAAGTTACAAGTCATTAATTAAAGGGTAAAATGGATATAACAAGAAAGTACAGGTCATCCCTAAAGTTAAGGGAATAATTCACTTGTAAAAGTATAAAAACACTTTAATAATCCTCTCATGTGTACACATACAAGTTCATTGGATATCTATCTCTCAAGTGATATTTTCATAGAGAATCTGAGGAAGTAAGGAGTGCAGAAGTCTCAGAGTTGTAGAAGTGAAGGGTTTCTGAAAACTCTAATTTATCTGACCCCTATGGGTCAGGCTACAGGTGTACCATGAGGTACCCCTATGGGTTGTATGGAATTTGTCCCATGAGGCCCCGCTAGATGACTAGACTTTGTCTAGCGAGGATGAAGAAAATTCAATGAAGCTGCTATCTTACACTTGTTGAATATGATGTGCACCAGGTTGGTCAGAAACTCTCTTCAGGTTTTCTTCATGAGTAAAGGTATGTCTTTTATATGTTTGTTTAAGGCTTGTACCATGGATGGATTGGCACATTCCTAAGGCATGCATTGGAGACATTTTGGTACATAGTTTCATATGGTTGAAGTTCATGTCTTGGTGATATTGATACATGCTTGAGACATATCCTTGGTACTTGATTTATGGTTGTTATGGTTCATTATTAGAGGAAAAACTTTGTGATATTGACATATATATGAGGCACATCTTTTGTCACTTGGTTGAGGCACATCATTAAGGTTATGGTACTTACTTTTGGCATATCTTGTGGTACATGGTTTATGACATTATTGAGACATATCATGAGTGATATGATATATAGTTGAGGTACATATTTTGTCATATGATATGTACTTTGGAAACTTGATGTTGGGCATACATTTTGAAGTATGATCTATGTGAGTGGATCGGGTTAATGATGATGTATCTCTATCAGTGAAAGTGACAGATTTAGTGACATATACAATGATAGTGACAACGGAAAATTTAGTGATAGATACAGTGACAATGATAGTGACAGTGGCAGTGAAAGTGGCAGTGATAATGACAGTGACAATGACGGTGAATGACAATGACAATGACAATGATAATTTGATTATTACTATAAGTGGTAGTGACAGGGTTAGTCTACACTTATCTTTCATGGAGGAAGGACATGGCAAGGAAAAGAGGTTGCAACCTCCTTCTAGTTGGTGTTGGAGAACACAAGCAGTTGGAGATTTGTTGGTTACTATTCCTCTATACTATTTGAGTTTGTTGACCCAGGGTTCATGTTTGTTCAGGTTTCCAACAAAGCCTCTAAAACTATCGTCCCTCCTGTTAAACCAGAAGGCAACACAACACATAGAATGCATTGCGTAGTCTCACCCGAGATAACTTTAATAGGTGGTTGTAAGACTCAGGTGTTTACAACCTTGGATTGAGTGTGCGATAAGAGAGCTATATATTTAACCATTATTACAACTGTAACTGCAATATAATGTCATTTATGAATAGCAGGAAATATAACAGCTCATTCATTAATCATAACAAATAACTACTAAAAAGATGATAAAGATATGCATGCATTCATAACATAACACATATGTTACCATGGTTCATTGCCTCCTGGGCTACGTCCAAAAAGATTTGTCTCTCAGCTCTTTTATTATATTATTTACGCATATAAAACATCACGGGCTTATAACTCTTCACAGTCGGGTAAGATCTATATGAGGCAGACTAGATCACACCAAGCTCCCCATCTTGCGATCTAACCCTCAAGATCTACCTTCCCTTGTCCTCTCTAGCTCAACAGCTTATACAAAAATTGATTATATCGCAAAAACATTACATATTGCATCAACTCATGCATAAAACCCTGCTACAACAATAATTTGAACGAACAACCAAAGTATATTTCTGAACTAATAACCAACCAACCAACTCCTTGTGATACCTAGGTATCTATATTTATACATTTTGGGATCTTCATCCATTTACAATACCTTACTAAAACCCTAACCCTATTGTCATTAGGTCTTCCTCCCATGCGTGTGTGCTTTTCTTCCTTTGATTTGTTGCTTTTCTTGCATGCACGCATGTTGTGTTTCCTTCTAGATGTCACTTTCCTTGTGCATGCTTTCTTTCCAAAAACTGCCTTTCTTTTCCACTTTGGCCTGACTCCAATAGGCCCCCAACACTGACATGTGGCTCATCCCGAGCCACCTAACCTTTGTGGGATTCCTATATCTACTTGGTGATCGCCTGGACCTTTTTCTTGAGCTATGTTGCCTGTGTCTGCGTCTGTGTAGTCTTCTCCTTAAGTGTGTCCACTATTTGGAATGCAAGTTTGCCACTGATAAATTCTGCACACTCTGCCTGGGTCTGTGCTATTTGTGCCTTGGCCTCTTCTGCTTATGCCAGGACTTCTACTACCCGCTCCTACAACGGTTCCATTTGAGCCTAACGCTCTTGTTTCTATGTTTGTACAGTAGTTATCTTTTCCTACAATCTCTTCATGTCCTACACCCCTTGACGCATTCTGTGATTTGCATTATATTTTTCCTCTTCTTTAGATCTTGGATTGTTGCGTTGATTATGTCTTCTTCCTTGTCCCACTTTTGGACCTGCTAATCCTCCTCTAACTTTGTCCACAGCTGTGCTACTTTATCGAACAAGTCAGCTGATGTGATGACGTGTTTCTCTATCTCCTGCAACTTCATTTGTGTTCCTAAGTGTGCATGCCTTTTCTTCCTCTGGCGCACTGTGCCCTCTTTGTTTCTTTCCTTTTGGTTCTTTTTTCAATATACTATTTTGTTTTTTTTTTACTATGTGGTGGGTGGTCAACTGTCCTTGTATAGCTTCAGTCGGCTCCCATTGATCATCCCTCTGATTTCTGATCCTAATAAATCTTTCAACTTTATGGATCCTCCATCTGTGACATATTTTACATCATACGGTCCTAGCCAATGAATTCTTAGTTTTCCTAGGTGATGAAACGATTTGTTGTCATACATTAGTACTAAATATCCTTCCTTGAAAGTTTTCTTCTTTATGTGTCTATCATGCCAAGCTTTTTCTCGTGCTTTCTGAACTTGTTGGTGGAATCTTGCTAACATCTGATCTTCCTCCATGGTCATTAACTAATTCAGTCTCTCTTGTACTGTGCCTCGTTCTTTCATTTGTGTAATTTCTTCTACGCGCAATCTTGGTACTAAAAATTCTAATGGCACCACTACTTCTTGTCCATAAACCAGTTTAAATGGCATGTTCCCTGCCAACTTTTTACATGTAGTCCTATAGGCCCATAATATTGCTGGTACTTTGAGGTCCCAGTCATCCCGGTTGACATTATAGATCTTTATCAGCGCATTCTCCAGGATTTTTTTAAACACTTCTACTTTTTCATTTTCATGTGGATGATATGGTGTGCTCTTTTGATGATGGACTTCAAACTCTTCAGTCATATCATTGATGGTGTTGTTTATGAAGTGTGTGCCTTGGTTGCTCATCAAAATTCTTGGACACCCAAATCGAGTGATGACTTGCTCAAATAAGAAGTGTGTTATTGTTTCTGCGCTGCAATCCTTTACTGGTGTGGCTTCCACCCATCTTGTTAGGTACTCCATCACGGTGATAATGTACCTAGATAATGTTCTTTTTGCTAGTGGATTGATTGGTCCCACAAAGTCTATTACCCACTTATTGAATGCCTTTAATGTTACTTGTGGTCGTATTGGCATCTTGTCCCTTCTATTGGGTTTTCCTACCCTTTGACAGACATCGCATCTTTGACAGTACTCCTTCGAGTCTCTGTGAATCGTTGGCCACCATAGTCCTGCATGCAATACCTTCTGCACAGTAGCTTTACCTGCATAATTTCCTCCCACTATTCCTTCATGA
>SNQJ01S0299346.1:0-10414 GCA_010110895.2 Picea sitchensis
TGGCAGCATAAGGAGGAAGTATTGAATCGACGAACGAGATCCCGTCGGGAGAGCTGTGGTCACTCACGACCATCATATCGGAAGAATAAGATGGAGTGTTGAGTGCCTTAACCCTGATAGGTATTGATCGACGGATGATATCCCGTCGGGAGATCTGTGGTCACTCACGACCGTCAGATCAGAAGAAGAAGATGGAGTGTTAAGTGCCTTAACCCTGATAAGTAATGATCGACAAATGAGATTCCATCGGGAAACCTGTGGTCACGCATGACTAATAGATTGGTAGGAGTAAGTAGGGTGTTAAATGCCTTACCCCTTTGTCTCTCTGTGTCTTCATGGGTAGCGAAGAAATCGGGATCGTAGATCCCCGAGGTCCATGAGAACATCTGGACCGTTGATTTTCGCACGTCCAGGAAGTCGCGGGAGAATGCATAAGTTAGGAACCTGTCTGAGCCGTCAGATCTCAGTTGAAAAACCCGAAAGCCGTTGGATCTGTCAGGAGATACCCAAGGGTTAAACCCCCAGTGAATAAGGGAGAAAGCCCTGAAATAGATCTGGACCATCTGAATAACGGAGGCCACATGTCGTGAGATTTCCCATTTTGGGAAAATGGGAATCGCGAAATCGGGAGTCCTAGTGATGAGGGATCGTGACTTTCCATGGTGGAAACCCTAAGACAGATCTGGACCATCCGATTTAAGGAGCCCACATGTTGTAAGATTACCCATTTCGGGAAAATAGGAATCGTGAAATCAGGAGTCCTGGTGACAAGAGATCGGAACTTTCCATGGAGGAAACCCCGGGAGAGATCTGGATCGTACGATTTAAGGAGGCCACATGTCAAGAGATTAACCACATTGGGAAACTGGGGATCGAGGATTCGGGAGTCCTGTGGTCGAGAGTTCGGACTCTCGTGATGATAAATCCCAATGAACGGACGAGATTCCTTCGGGAATCTCAGGGTATATAATGACCGTCAGATGTGAGGAAGAGATGTCGGCTTTAAGGTGGGGTGCGAATGTGCCTTAGGGTAAGTGGCGAGCAGATCTGGATGACCAAGGTCCACATGCCCAGATCTACTACTGAGGCTTCATTTTAGAGCCCCCTTATCGTTCTGCCTTTAGCGGTGGGGGGGGGTCCGGAATCAGATGTGCAACTCTTGAACAGTCGAGATTAATTCACCTTGATCAACGGTGCTCAGGTGAATTCTGGACCCCCCTTGCCGTTCAGTCGATAATTGGGGGGGGGTCCAAAATGGTGTGGTGTGTAAAGTGGGGCCCCCTCCTGTCATGTCGACTACTGTGTCGCATTTCCCCCTCTGCCACCTGTACTCCACTTAACCGCGCGATGGGGCCTGTTCTCATTGGTTGTTCTCTAGCACTATTGGGAATTGCCCCCATTGGCCATTCGCTATCCCTACCGGGGTTTGACGGTTGCAGAGTTGAAAGATTCGACATTCCTGTGATGCCAAGTCGTGAAATACCAAGAGGCGCCATGATTATTTGACCTGTGATCATGACCCACGGATTACATGGGAGAAGACAGAGAAAGCGCTAGCTTACGCTAGGCCTCCGTAGGTAATTCGGGGGCTCTAATTCTGCAGAAATCAACAAAAATTTGATTATGGTAGTGGGTATGTGACACCCACAGCCTTGGTGATAGTGTAAGGCCCATAGAGAACTGGGCGGAGCTTCTAATGTGGCCCTATGATATGTTGCTTCTATAAATGTAACCAGAATTTGTCTCCAACCTGAAACTGGTGCGGTACCCTCTATTGATAATGACGTTTCTTGTAATTAGAATTGGATTTGTGCAAAATATCCTGGACCTGTTGGCAGATGTGTTGAATTCGCTCAATGAATCTAATGGATTTTTTGGTCTCATACTAAACATGGGAAGAGTCTGTCTTTGTGGTGGAAAGAGGTAGTGAAAAATCGATGGGACCTAAGGGTTGGAATCCCAGCCCCACTTGAAATGGTCTATGGTTGGTGGAGCTATGGAGAGCCTTGTTGTAACTGTGTTGTACATAAGGGAGACTCTTATCCTATGTATGTGGATGCTTAGAGTTGTACATGCAGCGGATGTGCACAATCATTCGATTGATGACCTCTATATGGCCGTATGTTTAGGGGTGGAAAGTACTGGATTTAGCGAGCTTGGTGTCCAAAAGTGACCAGAGACTCGACCAAAATGTGTTGAGGAACCTATTGTCCTGGTCGGAGATGATGGTCTGTGGTATCCCAAGATGGACCCACACTCGTTCGAAGAAGATCTTGGTAGTATCTTCCATGGTGATGTTCTTCTTGCAGGCTGTGAGGATAGCCATCTTCGAAAACCGATCAACGACCACAAATACACAATCATTGCCTTGCTTGGTGGACGAAAGGCCAGACATGTGATCCATAAAGATGGATTCCCAAGGATTCTCGTGGGTAGGAAGAGGGGTGTATAAGCCTTGCTTCTTGATGGTTGGCTTGGCAATGGCACATGTAGTGCAATATTTGATATACCTTTTGACGCCATGTTGAAGTTTTGGACAATAAAAATTTTTTTGAAGAATGACCACAGTTTTCTCCACGCCAAAATGTCCTGCCTCCCGAATGTAGAGGGCTTCCAAAATCATCTTTGCACACTCGCTTGTAGGAACACAAAGATGGCCTAGATGGCATAACAACTCATCCTGAATGTGAAAATTGGTGACAGTCACGCCTGTACCCAAGAGATGATAGGGGGTGGTGAATTCTGGATCTTACTAATAAATTTTGGGCCACACAGATGCCTCATGTCCACAAGAATGGAGCACAATGGTGAGTGTAGCTACGGGAGGTCGAATGAGGCAGTCAACGACACAATTTGTGCTCCCTATCTTATACTTGATGTTGATATGGAACTGTTGTAGGTAGGTGGGCCACTTCTGATGGCATTTGTTCTGCAACTTCCATTGTGTCTATATGAACTATAGAGGCTTGTGATCAGTGTGGATGATCGTCTCCTTTCCCAAAATGTAATGTTTCCATTGACGACATGATTGTACAATGGAATACATTTCCTTATCATAGGTGGGGTATTTCTGGACAGTATCTAAGAGTGTCTCACTACGGTATGCCACCAAATGACCATGCTGAGTGAGAACTGCGCCTACAACATAGTTGGATGCATCAATCTCAATCTCGAATGGTTGTTGTAGATAAGACGAGGAGAGTACTAGAGATGAGCACAAGCGATGCTTCAGATCATCAAATTCTCATTAATGTTCCTTCCCCCACACAAACTTTTCCCTGCCACCTCCCTTGTTCATGTGGTTGAGGGCCCATGCAATATGGGAGAATCCCAACAGGAACCATCGGTAGAAATTGGCTAGTCCCAAGAAGCTCCGAAGCTTGGTTAGTGTGGTCGGAGATGGACATTCACGGATGACTTGGATCTTAGCGGGATCGACATGTACCCCATGCTCATCAACAATGTAGCCCAAGTATTGGACTCAGGTCATGCCAAAGGAACATTTTTCCAAGTTGGCATATATCTTGTGCTGCCACAGAGTGCTCAAAACCTGTTGAATATGTCGCATGTGCTCCTCCCAAGTTTTACTGAAGATGAGGATGTCATCCAAATATACCACCACAAAAGAGTTGGTTAAGGGTCTCAATACATCATCCATCAACCTCATGAAATTGGTTGGTGCATTTGTTAGGAAAAAGGGCATGACCAACCATTCGAAGAGACCTTCTTTAGATTTGAAAGTTTTCTTCCAGACATCAGTTGGTTCGATGGGAACCTAGTGGTAGCCAGAATTTAGCTCAATCTTGTTGAGGAACATTTCCCTCTTGAGTTGGTCAAGAAGGTCATTAATCTTGGGAATTGGGTATCGATTTCTGACTGTGATTTTCTTTAATTCTCTGTAATCAATGCAGAGTCATCAAGTCCCATCCTCCTTCAGCACCAGTACAATCGGGCTTCTGCAAGGGGAGGAGCTTCGGTCGAATGTGCCCCTTCTGAAGAATCTCTTGGATCTAATGCTTAATTTCATCATTTTCCATCAGCAAGTGATGATAGACTGGTCCATTAGGCAGAGGTGCATCGGGGGTCAGATCAATTGGATGCTTGATTTGGTAGTGCGTCTGTACCCCGGTGGGTGAGGAGAATATGTCTCTGTACTCTTCCATGATCTCGTCCACTTGCTTCTGCTACAAAGAGAGGCTCTTTGTAGAGGCCACAGATGTGGCGGTGACCTTCTACTTACCATGAGCATGGATGATAAAGAAGACGAACTTCCCATTCTATGAAATGACCTTACTTCATTGCTTAGTAGAGATTAAAGAAATAGCGGAAGGTGGCACTACCTCTGGTATCCTGTACAATTGTCTACCCAAAGTAATAATAACACTACGGGGTCTAGACTCATACACAACATGACGCTTCCACGAATATAGTTGTCCTAAAATAGCATCACAAACGTCAAGGGGATCAATATCACATAATACCTCATCTTTGAAGGGCTTGATGTCATACGACAAACGACACTGTTGGCTGACACATATATCTCTTCCTTGGCGAAGTGATCCGATGGTGTAGGGCTGCAGGTGTGGCGTCGTCGGTAGTTCCAGTCACTTGACAACCTCTGCTGAGATCAGGTTTTACTGACTGCCACTATTGACAATGAAATGAAGTGGAGCCCTCTTTACCCACATCTTTGAGTGAAAGAGGCATTCCCCTTCCTCTAGTTCTTTTGGTTTGCTTGGATGGACTTTGGTGGTAGAGAAAGTGGCACTAGGTTCAATATCAATAATCCACTTCCCTCCTTTTGGATTTGATTCAGAATTAGAATCGACCTCTAACTTGAAAACCTTCAGCTCAGCCACGAGTGACTACTTGGAGTGACATTCTTCAATTTTGTGCCAAGGGATTTTATGGTATTCACACCATTTTCCCGTGTCCTTCTTCATATTCTCATTACCCTTCTTGTATTGTAGCTTGGACTGGTTTTCCTGAGAGGGGCCATATTTTCTTTGTCCCTTGTTGTGTGGGTTGGGGTCGCCTTTCCCTGCTTCGAATGTGAGGGGTTTTCAGATCCAAACTCTCGCCTCTTCTGCTTAAATTTGTGCTCGATCTTGACAACATATCTATAATCCGTACCCAATGAGGTGATGTCCAAAAACTCTATTTATGTTTTAATTTATCTATGCAAACAACCGCAATATTTTAGCACCATATGTCGCTCAGAGTCTTTGATACCCAACTTGGTGCGAAAGGTATGGAAAATATTGGTGAAATATGGTATTGTTTGGTCCCTTTATTGACGCAGGGTGGTCCATCTAGTGTACTAGTCCTCATAGCTTCCAATAGGGTAGTATTGTCCTGATGCCCCAACAAATTCCCCCAATATCAGATATAAAATCATCATGATAAATCTTGTTGGTTCTGAATTAGGAGAAGATGATCGACGCATCACCTCATCCTCAAGCTTATCTAGGGAGGCCATGACATCCACGATGTCCTTATTTGAAGGAAATTCAAAATCAAGAATGTCATGTGAACGTGGAGAGTCAACAACCCCTGCAAGAGGAGTGGGTTGATCACACTCCATATGAGGATGGAGGTGCTAAACAGTGTCATTAGATGTTGATGGGATTTCAATATCGACAATCTCTATTGCTGAGAGTGGTATAAAACCTCCATAAGACTCAACATCCTCGGTACGAGGCACCACCCAAGGATCAGAAGACCCAATGGATCCAGTGGTAAACGAAGAGATCATGTTGACTAGAGAGATAATGGTGGTAGGTGATGGTGGGGGAAGGGGAAATGTTCTCATAAGTGAGGATTCTTTTAACATCTTTGCACCAACATTCACGTAAGTATTCTAGGAGTCGCCAATAAAGGGTATATTGGAACTCACATTGGTTCAAAGGTTTGGTGTACAAAACTAAAGTTGATCGATCGTAACGCTATTTCCTTGATGAGGAAACTGTAAGACGCTAAAGACAGATGAGACAACTGCAGTCATCTCATAGAACTAGGTGCACCCAAGTATCAAATTATACTCCAAAGGAGCATCGACTACCTCCACCTCAACAAAGATAGTCTTTCCACCCAACTCAATTGGCAATGTGAGAATAATGCCATGAGGCTAAAACATGTTTCTATCAAAATCCTTCAAGATGGTGTTAGATGGGTGTTGCGTATGCACAACAACCTCCAAATTTTCTTCTATTATTGTCGCTCTAAGAGAAGAAATTGGTTCCCTCTTCAAAACTTCCTATTGGAACCCTCGCACTCTCTCTCTCATACAAGTGGTTATGTGTAAGTTTTCCTCCCGCTCTTCCTTCTTTACCATTTCCAGTTTCTCTTCAAATCACTCTAACTCATCGATCCGCACTTCGTCTAGTTCTCTCTTCGTGCACTGATATAATATAGTATTGGAGATTTCATCATTTCTTCCTCATTTCTTCCACTGTGTGAATGTCTTTCACAGACTGACTTCCTCCACCTCTGTCGATACGTTGTATATCGACAACTCTCCTCCCTTTCTCTCTAATAAATTCCATCGTCTCTCCCTCACCAATGCACTACTAGATTGATGAGTTTCCCTCTTTTTTTGTCGATGCACGAACATAAGGACGTAGACCTTTCATCGACACTGAGTGCATCAATGATGATCTTCTTTGTCTCACCAACGCCGACCCATCCAGCAAGAAATTCCTTCATCTTGAGACCTATCTTATCCTCCTCCCAGCTTAGATCCTTCTTGTTGCACCTGTTAGACATTCTCCTAACATTTCCAATGAATAAGCTCTCCACGCCTAATTATATATTTGGTCACTTATTTACTATCTCGCCTAATCCACTTCATATTGCAGTCCTAATTAATTTTATTGTGCCACTAGTAGTTTTCATTGCGCACATCATAACAACTTGTTTATTTCACGCTTCTTGATTTTATGACTAAATATTGATTGTGAAAGTACCATATAGCATAATATGGGTTAACCACAACACCTATTGGTCTTACACTGGCTCTAAAATGTATCTCGAAGGAAAATCAATCACCTTGGCCCCAAAACCATGTTAAGCTCCTCGAATGTTAATTGGTCATTTTTTCAAACTTATATTTCTATTCCCTTGATATATTACATTAGTTTCAATGAATGAACTAAGATCCTATGTATCACAAATGACACAGAAAGTGATGAAGTTTAATTTGGGCAAAGCGACAACAAAAGCGACACCCAAACTTTCATTAAAGAATGCCTTTGAGCTCAATTTTTCCTCATTCGTCAAAGCGATTTTTGTGTTTTTGGAAATAGACCAATCATATGATTTTCACGATTGTGATTCCAACACAACTTATGGAATCAAAATCCAATGCCTAGAAGTACAAGAATGATTCGCCTAGGGTTTCTTGCCCGAACCAACCACACCGGTCTTACAAAGATGAGATGTTTATATGGAACAATTAGTTGGATTGCCATAAGTGCCTCGCGTTTTTTTATAGTGCAAAAGACAATACTCCAATCTGACATCATATGAAAAAGTTATGGGAATTAAAATTCTTCTACAATAGCATTTGCATAAGGTTTAAGGTGATCGGTAAACTGTCCATGCTCCGCGTCCATGTCATCGTGCAAAACTACTTGAGTAAGATGTTCCTCCTCCTTCACAAAAGGTTTTCGAAGTTTGATATTTTTAAATTATTGTCATGATCATTAAAGAAGATAACATTATCGTCTGGAATAACACTTGGGCTATGCTATCATTAATTTAAATTAATTTAGATTTAAAGAATTTAATTTAAATAAGTTAATTTTAACAAAATGATTTTAATTTAAATTAAATTTAAATCATTGTGGAACTTTGTGCCATGAAGAGGAGAATTTTTTTAAAGTGCCCAGGTACCAATGTGCAATAAGTTCCCAATCGAAGCAATTACAAGCTATTTCACCAATATCATCGGCGAAGTTAATACAAACATCTCTGATGAGACCGGAACACATTAAATAAATGGATTTTATGCCCTCGGAAAGATTAAAAGGAGGTTCTCTGATCCCGGAGAAATTAAGAAGAATGTCTCTCACGAGATAGGAAAGGTTAAGGTGATGAAGTCCGACGAACACCAGTGAGGTTGATACAAATTTTTCTTCTGAATAATCACCGAAGTTAATTGGAACTTCGCCGAAGTGATCTAATAAGTTAAGTTGAACTGCTTCGAAGTCGCCGGCAAGGTTTATAAGATGCTCTCCAGTGGGCATGAGTTTATTTTTGAGTCTCCAGTCAACCTAGATGTGTTCAAGCTACCAGGCGTATGTATCTTAATGATTTGGAGAATGAAAACCTTTCGAACAAGATTCCCATAATCTGCTTGATGTACTTGTTCTTGAATAGAAAAATGGCAACTCATTAAAGAACCGTCGATACAAAAACCCATTGCCTCAAAGATCACGCTAAGCCACCATAACCTGAATTTTGTCCCAAGCAACAAGTTTGGCATGATACAATAATATAGCATCTTAATTACGCTTACACCTATTGATAATGGGCACAATTAATTACCTTTTAATCTAAAACTATAATCTGATGGCTAAAAATTGAAGAATTAAAGACGCTGGCATATTCTTAATCGTCCTTCCAAATCAATGAATGTGATTTACTCTTCATAACTTTCTTGTATTTTTGAATGCATCCACTTACCGTGTTTACTTTTTAACATTTACCTAATCATATTAAGAAATTACTATAGCAGTATATGATTGCCACTTTTAAATGATTAATCTTTGGGATTACCACGTTTAGATTCACTGCTTTCTTCCACTGTTCGGGCGTTTCATTTTCTGGCTTTCTTCCACTGTCCGCACTTTCATTTTCTGCCTGTAGGCACGTTTCATTTTTCGGCTGTCCACGCGTTTCATATTGGATCACGGAAGGTGGAAGACTATAACAGTATGGTGAGGGAAGGCCATTGCTACGGGTGCAGATCATCAAGCGTTTAGGGTTCCGGCCATTACGGCCATTAACCTGCGGGAGCAAGCTTTGGCATCGCCTTTCAGTGTTCATCAACAACGGTTTTGAGTGGCTGTGCTAATCCTATTATCAGTTGCTTTCTAATTTAGTAAAATTACAACGTAAATCCCAAAAATGAGCACCCTTCCTATCACCGTGCCATGCCACTATGGTCTTGTAGCTGCGTTGGTTCTCAAAGGCGCCCGATGACTACAGCAGAGGATGTTTTAGGAAAAAGAACGAACATGGGATTTGGGAAAATATGCATTCACATGGTGGACGTGAGTCATACGCTCCAACAAAAAAATAACAATAACCACATGAGGCGCCATTTTTGTGGGTTGATCTCAATCTCAAAACCTAGCATTCAGTCTCCAAGCCTTTCATGCAACCCCTCTCTCCTTTCATGCAACCCCTCTCTCTAGTCCCACTTGAGCTGAAAGTAGCCAACAAAGCTAATTTGATCTCTTTGTAGAATGAGAGCTTCTATAGAAGCTTATGAAGCCCTATAGAAGATGGTCATTGTTATTTCAAAGTGAAAAAGTAATCACAATTCTGCGTCTCAAAATGGGTGTTCCAACCCCCATCAAAATGGGTGTTCCAACCCCCATTAAGACTTTTCACGACAATATGACTGAATCGTTAATTCATGTGCATCCAACTTAAGGCATGGAAAATTTCATTGGTTTGCATATTTTTCAAAGGGATGGAACCGAAATGCGCTGAGTCTGAAAGGATAGCATGTATGGAATATTTGTATATTTATAACTGATTACAGGAAGTTTCCCCGATGTCAAGAGCGATCATAGCAGGCTGGAAATTTTCACGGCACTCACATCAACACGAACAAGCCTGTGCACATTCCACTTATACAGAATTAGGACCCGACCTTCATATTGGGCCTAGATTTAAAGGCCATGACACGCGGATTCCAAGGCTTAAAGGCCATGACACGCGGATGCCCATACCCTCTATCTATACTTGTGCGCGTTGGAAGCCAAGTCCATGTCTCTTCGCTTAAATTGTAAACACATGCAATCTCCCACTCCTACGCACTCAAACGAATCAAAATACGAATTCCTCTGAAACACTTCGCGCAGTGATGGAGGCATCCTTGCGATCTCCTTCCAACAGGAAGAGTTCGAGTWTGAGTCCTTCTGAAAYTCCCACAAAATTACCTCAATAATCTTCTTCACAGTGTACAAAGAGGAGCCCCTCTTTTGCCCTACGCCCCCAGCGAGTAGAATCCGCGACCCACAGGTGAGCAGCTTAGCCCACATGGTATAGCCATTACCTAATTCTCGGATACTGAAACCCAAAACACCCATCCCGCCCGAGCGATTGACTGTTATACAGTAGAAGAAGCCATCGCATAAGACAATACCCCGCGATAGACCGAAATGGATCAAATTCTCGGGTA
>SNQJ01S0299348.1:0-10414 GCA_010110895.2 Picea sitchensis
CAGACATACCACTAGAAGTACAGTAGGCAGCTTCAGTCCCCTCCAAAGCAGCCATCTGCCTCCCCAGATTCAGAACAGTTGGATTGAAATGCCTGCTGTATATGAAGAAATCACGTTCTGGGCCAAGCTCTCCACTGAACATCTTTCTCATGGTGTCAGGCTCCATCACTGTAAAGGTAGCCGAGGCTTCTATAGACATGTTCACACCTCCATGCTCGCCAAACTCATGGCGGGCATTAGCCAGCCCTTGGGCTGGATCAACCCATTTCTTCATAACTTTCTGTTTCTTGGAGAATTCGACGGCTTCATCCTCACTGGGCCGTCTGCATGGCACTATTGATCCCTCCATTGCTCTTAATCAACACTATGAATTCGGTTCTGCAGAGACCCAAAACAATAAAAGTTCAATCCCCAAATGAAGAAAAACTGCAAAAGATTTAAAAAAACCACCTGCACCCTACCAAGTTCTCAATTCCTGGGTCTTGTGAGAAAAATCTATACGAATATAACCCCTCAGCGTGAGAAAACAGTGTTGCAGTTGCAGAAATTTGAGCTGAGAACTGGCCTTCAGATACCCCTAAATACAAAGAAGCTCTAACAGCTGAACTTTGAACTGAGAATGGATTGCTGGTCCTCCAGAGACCTTAAAACTCTATGGATTCAGAAGCCCAAATAGAGAAAAAAAAATAGGCATGGACGACTTGGGGATGGCATATCCAGCAAAAACGCTTCGATTAATATAGCATTGCGACGGCTCAAAGATTAGCATTATAATTATCATGCACGGGGACTAAACATTAAAATTTACCTGATTAAACCTTGTTCCGACCTTTATGAAGTAGCGTGATTTTTCCAAATTCCAATACGGAGACGTACCCCAAAAAAACTTTGATGCAGGTTGGTCAGACTTTTGTACATATCTGCACGTGTAAATCTCAAGGATATTGGGAGAACGGTTGTAGGAATATCTATCCACATACACTGAAACCCACGAAGCAAATTCCTAGAAATATTTTAAAATAAACAAAAGTAAGTTCAATGTACTTGGCCTGTTTTTCGAATATACCTTTATTATGTTTTTCCGTTCTTATAGGCGTGAAGTGTGTGAGTCTTTCCCTTTAGGTAGTCACAATTGGGTGATAGAGGAAGTCAGGTCAAAGTTTCTATTGATCAAACTCAAAAACTAATAGTTATCTTCGTTCAATTTGTTTTTGATGATTTGGTTTTGGCTAGCTGTTTTAAGAAATGTTTTTTTTTGCCAGAATTTGGTCATATAAATTTACACTAATCACTATTTTTTGTTGTTCAAAATCCATTTATGAATGTAGAAATAAATTCAGCATCTACAGAAATAATCACTTAAATCTACGAGTCCAACAATTTCTGGCTGGATTTGGGCAAATATCCCTGTAAAAAATCTCCAATTCTTAGAATCTTTAACCTAGGGCTTTGGTTTTATTTAGAATGGAAATTGAATCGTGATAATATTTTATTCATCTTTTAAATTTTTATTAAATTTTTTTTTATCATTAATTTTTTTTTTTTAAATAATATGTTTTTTAATATTATTGTTTTAAATATTTTTATTTTTAATTATAAAATATTTAATACTAAATTAATTGGGTCTAGCTTGTGTGATTGTGGTCCTTGAGATATAGTGTTATTTTATTTTCTCACTTTCTATTCCCATTAATAATGAACTCATTATGATTGATCTAATATTTGAAAGTACTCTATAATCTTCACTTGAAATTAATACCATCTTCAAATAAGGACAAGTATCAATAGTTTTTTCCAAGAATTGCTATCTCAAAAAAAAGTATTTAATACTCAATTTTTATTAGAATACAATTTTATAAGCTTTTTTATTAATAATTAATATGAAAAAAAATATTGAAAAATTCTAAACATTACATAAGAATGGTAGTTATTTTTATTGGAATAAGTTAAACTTGTAGTAAACATATTTGCAAAAAAAGGAGTTTGAATTTGACTAGACTTTCAGGAATAAAAATGAGGTCAAATTTGATAAAATTTGTAAAAAATGAGGTCGAATTGGATCAAATTTGCAAAAAAAAGGTTGAATTTGACCAGATTAGCAAAAAATGAAGTTGAATTTGACCAGATTTTCAGGGGTAAAAATGAGGTTGAATTTGACCAGATTTTTAGGAGTAGCTTAAGTTTTCAAGAATCGAAATTGTCCTCTCGGTTTTGCCTCATTTTAAATTTGTCCAAATGCTTAAAAAAATTAACTTAACATTTAACAATTAATGAGTCTCGAGAATTAAACAAATACAGTGAACTTAATCTTGTAGGGGTCAAGTAATGTGTTAAGACATAGGCAGCTATGAAACCCATAAGATTTCATTAGAGGTTGGTTGGTAGCAAAAATTCATAATTAATTTTTCTAATAAATCTCTTTGAAATTGACTTGAGATTGGTTGGTTGGTAGCAAAGGTTCATAGCTAATTTTTCTAACAAATCTCTTTAAAATTGACTTGTTGGTTTCTAGTTAGATCCAATTGCTCTATGGGCTTTCCAACAAATCACTTTAAAAATGATTAGTTGATTCACACTTAAGTCCATGTGCACTATGGAGCCAAGTATAGAATTCAAGATGTAAGCACCATATGGAGCCCATGACATTTGATGATAGGGTGATTAATTGGTAGTGGAGTTTCATAACCAATTCTTTCAACAAATCACTTAAAAAGTGACTTATTAAGAATATAACCAATCCTTTCAATGAATCATTAAAATGCCACCAAGGTTCATAACCAATCCTTTTAGTAGATCACTTTAAAAATGACTTATTGGTTTAATGAAGTACATCCTTGTGAATTGGTATCAAAGACTTATAACCAATCCTTCAAGTGAAACATTTTTAAAATAAGTTTTATAATAATAAAACAAGTTTCAAAAATTAGAAAAGTACATTAAACTTAAAAAAATCCAAACCTTGTAACGTTTAGACTTCTTTTTTTAAACCCATTCTCAGAGCTTAATCAAAGTAAGACTATTCACTGTTAGGTATGTGAACCTTATAGAATTCTCACTCTACATAGAACACAATTACAATTTAATTTGATGATTCATTCCCATAACTTAATCAAAGTAAGACCATTCACATGTCTGTGAACCTCAGAGAATTCTCGCCATCAGTGTGATGATCAAGGAGGAATTCATAATTGTATATTAGAAACTTGTATGAGCCCTTGTCATCTTCTCCACCCTTGTCAGAAGCGATAGAGAACTTATTGATAGAAAGTTGTAGCTTGGTTAGCTATACAAATGAGGAGGAGAGCACTATGGGCAAGGAAACAGAGTTGTTCCAATAGTTCACGTAGAGGAAAAGGAAAACAATGTTCTTCTAATTGGTGCTTCCCTTAGTGTTGTTCATAATGCATTGGTTCCATTTCTTGGGCCTTCTCCTTTACATCATTTTCCAAATTCACTGTGCCAATGTTATCGGGGAAATACACTCTTTCTTATTCATGGATTTTAACATCCATAATGAGGAAATTTTGGTGTTGTTGTTCAAGAGTTTCAGCATGAGAACGATGGTTATTTATATTACAGGGCTCTATGTGAACTGACAACTAGGTATAGGAGTTCTCTTGCACCATATCTGGGTAATGTGATTTCTTGTTATGATAGGAGAGGATGTTTTATAGTTTTACTGATTTTTTTGGGTAAAACTATTGTATATTATTGTTTTTTAATTGTTCAACGCATTTTAATTGCTGAAAGTTTTTGGTTGATATGTTATGTTTAATTATAGATTAAACTTTAATTAACATTTATTGTATTGAAGAAATGGATTTGAAACTAACAAAATGAATTTTATAATTAATTGTTACTTTCAAAACGTTTACTTAGTAATTTGTTTGAACAACAAGTTCATCATATCCCTAGATCTTCTCGAGTTTGTCAGTCGACATTGGATGGTGGACTAGGAGAGTTGATTGATCTATTGATTGTACAATCGATATGGTATTCAACTAGTTGGTTGGATCGACCATGGTGGTTGACTAGTGCATAGGTCAAGACAAAATTCAAGGACATTGTTACACAACCTAGCCAATCAAAGCAGACTGTGTCCTCCTTACTTCTAGGGAGTTAGTTGCACTTTGGTGCCATATATAGATAGCCTTATGGAGTGATCTATCATGGAATTTTTTTGGAAGTTTTTTGGTTCCTTGAGTTTCCTTTGTATAATGAACTATGTTCACTTGTGCTTAAGTGTTGTAAAAGTGTCTTTAAAAACCACCTCTTCTTCTAATGTTTAGCTCATTGATTTGTCTAACTCCCTTTCTCTAACATAGTATTAGAGCTATTGGTTCAAGAACTATCCTATTGTCTACAAGTCCTTTGGACGTTGTTGGTTGTACACACTCTTGATGAGTTGGATTTGTTTGGTAGATTGACTCGTGGTTTCAAATTGCAAATTGAATCAGGGTTTAGACCTATAGATCAAAATAATACGTTCTAAGTAAGAAGCTATGGTTTTGAATAACCACAATTGTGGTGTGTGGGCACAAGATATGGAAATGTTATTGAGTAAGGCACTTTGGCAGTTTTCGAAGATCGTAGTTCCATATCTGAAGAATGAATAACAAGCGTTTGTCATCGACAAGAAAAAAGGACAAGGTTGTAGGAGTAACAACAACCTACATCTCTAAGGAGATTCACTTTCATATGAGTGGGTTTGATTATTTTAAGGAAGTTTGGAAGAAGCTAATTTGATGAGAATGAAAAAATTCTAGTTATGTAGATTGACAAAGGGTTGGTGTCTCTTGATCCTATCTCTTTTGACACAATTGAAGATTGTTTGTCTTGTGTAAAGGAGATTGAACTGAAATTGGGTGAATGTGGAGCAAGATTTTCAAAGAACAATAGTTAACTTATAGAATCGATCCAAATGAATCTAAAGACATCCTATGATGTATTATGTCTAAATTATGTGCTAGTTGGGTTTCTAGAAAAGAAGATAGTAAGGATTATTCATTTGATTCTTTCTATAGTTTGCTAATTAGGGCATAGGAAAAATGGATTGAAGAAGGGAAACTTGAGGTTAAGCTATAGGCCCATTTTCTTAAGGGAAAAAGTCGACATAACTATAGATAAAGAGGTCAAGCGGTAATTCAAGAGAAATACTAGGATCACATCAACCAAAATATCAAGAAGAAGCATTATGATCATGCTTTAGCTAAGAAGGTAAGGAGGAATAAGACTTGCTTTTATTGTGGGAAATTAGGACATTGGGAGAAATCTTGCTAGCAGAATACTAAAGATGTAGAAGAGAAAGTGCAGAAGCTTGAAAGAGATGTATCGACTAGATGATTGACCAACTTATAGGACTAAACTTCAGAAGATAAGGTAGATAAATATACATTTTCTATTAGTATTGTCAATCCTTGCATGCTCACGCTTCTAAAATTGAATGGATAGTTGAATTTGGTTGTAACCATCATATAACTAATGATGTTTCTCTCTTTTTTTCATTAAGTCAAGCTATAGAAAAATAAATATTGATAGTAGATGATTATGCAATTACTATTGCTAGTTGTGGTAAGATTAACTGTCAGAATGGTGTGATCACTAATGTGTATCATGTACCTAGTTTGAGTGTCAATTTGTTGTCTATAACCCAACTAACTTAGACTAGCAAGAAGGTAGAATTTTGGCCAGATCGATTGTTGTGAAAGATATGAACAATAAATTTATGGTTGTTTCTAAGGATTTTTTTTACCCTAATAATAGACTATATAATTTTAATGGTTTTAATAGAAAAGATCTACTACCTAGTGCACTCATGGAAAATACTGGCAAGTAGAGTGAAATTTGGCATGAAAGGCTTGGACTTCTAAATTTATGCAGTATGAATCTAATGATAAAACATGACATGGTTGGTGGACTACCTAGGGTTATTCCCCTTGATGTTGTATGCAAAGGGTTGTGCTTGAAAAGCATCACCATGCTACTTTTAAAACAATGAAGGCTTGGAGAGAAAAGACTCAACTAGAACTTGTCCATAGTGACCTATGTTTCTTTAACAAACCATCGCTAGCAAGTGCAAGGTATGTTTTGATTTTCATTGATGAATTTTCCATCTATACTAGAGTATATTTCTTGAAGAATAAGGATCATGTCTTTTAAAAATTCAANAAATATTGATAGTAGATGATTATGCAATTACTATTGCTAGTTGTGGTAAGATTAACTGTCAGAATGGTGTGATCACTAATGTGTATCATGTACCTAGTTTGAGTGTCAATTTGTTGTCTATAACCCAACTAACTTAGACTAGCAAGAAGGTAGAATTTTGGCCAGATCGATTGTTGTGAAAGATATGAACAATAAATTTATGGTTGTTTCTAAGGATTTTTTTTACCCTAATAATAGACTATATAATTTTAATGGTTTTAATAGAAAAGATCTACTACCTAGTGCACTCATGGAAAATACTGGCAAGTAGAGTGAAATTTGGCATGAAAGGCTTGGACTTCTAAATTTATGCAGTATGAATCTAATGATAAAACATGACATGGTTGGTGGACTACCTAGGGTTATTCCCCTTGATGTTGTATGCAAAGGGTTGTGCTTGAAAAGCATCACCATGCTACTTTTAAAACAATGAAGGCTTGGAGAGAAAAGACTCAACTAGAACTTGTCCATAGTGACCTATGTTTCTTTAACAAACCATCGCTAGCAAGTGCAAGGTATGTTTTGATTTTCATTGATGAATTTTCCATCTATACTAGAGTATATTTCTTGAAGAATAAGGATCATGTCTTTTAAAAATTCAAGGAATTTAGAGCAATGGATGAAAAACAATGCAATCAACTTGTGAAATTCTTAAGATCAAATAATGGAGGAGAATATGTTGGCAAGGAATTTGAAAGCTACTTGGCACAAAATGGTAACTCTTGGTAAAGCTCTTACCTTAGACACCTCAGCGTAACAATGTTGTTGAACGAAAGAATTGGACCTTGGTCAAAATGGCATGTTGTTTGCTTTTGGTCAAAGAATTGTCAATTGACTTTTGGGCAGAAGATATTTACTACTAAAATTATCTTATAAACTTGATTTCGACCAAAGTTATATGTGATATGAACCATTTTGTAAGGTACTAGATCTATTATAATGGTTGAAAACAAAAATATTGCAGAGAATAATAGCGGAACAACACAATAGATGAAACCACAACACCAAAATAATACCTGTATTGATAGGACACAATGTTCACTTGCCTTTTCGAGAGGGAAACCTCCAACAAAGTAGCTCTCTATTACAATAATTCTCAAGACAAAACTTATCATGCCCTCAACTCCTATTTATATTAAATCTATCCATCAAAAGAAAAATCTAGAGGAAGATCTTCTAGAAGCAAAAGCTTATATTAGGTCTTCTTACATTTGACTTATTCTTCCTTATTACTAGGCCTTATTAATATTGGCCTTTATTACGTGGAAAATATATTATTCTACCTATGTGAGGGGTTAGGGAGGTTAGGTCCCTAACATGCCCTCCCCCTTAAAAAATAGCCTTGTCCTCAAGGCTTGAGATGAGGAAATTGATACAGAATGGTAGTGGGCTCCTAGGTGGCATCGGTTGGAGTTATATCTTTACACCGGACTAACAATTCCTTGATGGTGCAATGACAGAGATGATGCTCACACTGGTCCAAGGTTGCTTGTGGTTTAAACCAGATGGAGCCTTCTACATCCAACTCGAGAAGACTGGTTTGAGTTTGGCACTTAGTTCCAATCACCTTCTTTAAGCAGGAGACATGAAAAACATGATGGAGCTTAGAATGGTTGGGAAAAGCTAATTGATAGGCCACTTGTCCCACGTGCTTGATAAATGTATAAGGACCATAAAATTTGGGTGCCATTTTCTGACAATGGTGTGCCTTGAGTGAAGTATGCTTATAAGGTTGTAGTCGAAGAAACACCTGGTCCCCTTTAGCGAATTGACGTTCTGAGTGACCCTGATCTACTTGTTGCTTCATGTGATTCTGATCCATGACTAAATTCTCTTTGAGGGTACAAAGAATAGGCTCTCGCACTGAAATATTTTGGTAAACCGCTTGGACCTTCGATACATTAGGCATGTATGATAGAACTGAAGGTGGATTTTGTCCATATATTTCTTCAAAAGTAGTCATGTGATTAGTTGTATGGTAAGAGGTGTTGTACCACCATTCAGCTAGGGGTAACCATTGAGCCCACTAATTTTTCCGTTCATATGCAAAACACCTCAAATATGTTTCCAAACACTTGTTGACAACTTCAGTTCGACCATCAGTCTGGGAATGATATGCGGTACTAAGATGTAATTGTGTGCCCTATAGCCTGAACAATTCTTTCAAAAAATTTATGGTGAAAGTGGGATATCTATCAGAAACAATAGAATGAGGCATGCCATGAAGCTTGAAGATATGATCCATGAAAACATGAGCCACAGTGGAGGATGTGAAAGGGTGTTGAGGAGCACATAAATGAGCATACTTGGAAAGACGATCAACTGCCACCATGATGACTGACTTATTGCTCGATTTAGGTAAGCCAACAATGAAATCCATAGAGATATCCCTCCAAATAGAGGGTGGGATCGGAAGTGGTTGTAGTGTGCCTGGGGATTTGATTGTTTCTCCCTTGTTTCATTAACTGACATCACATTCTGCCACAAAATTTTGAACGTCATGTTTCATACCATCCCAGAAAAAAGAACATTTGACCCTGTCATAGGTTTTGGTAAACCCTGAGTGCCCAGTTGTGGGTGTAGCATGAATCTCAGAAAGCACCGTGGATTTAAGTTGTGACTATCTACTTAAATACGAATGACATTTGTAGTGAAGCTCATCATTGTGCCACAAGTACCCAGGGGAAACTGGAGAATTGTCTTGCAATTGTTGGATCAAACTTGAAATTTTGGGATCTTGTAGCCATTCTTGGTGAACGTCTTGGAGCCAATCTGGTACAATGAAGGAGAGTTCAAAAAGGGACCCTTCATCTTCATATTTTATTGAAAGAGTGTCAACAACCACATTATCTTTTCATTTCTTGTAAATGATCTCATAATCATCTCTAAAGAGATTAGTCACCCATTTTTGTTGCTCCATGGATGAAAGACCTTGCTCTAGAAAATACTTGAGGCTCTGATGATCTGTCTTAATTTGGAAGTGTTTCCCCAATAGATAAGGGAGTAAGAGATCCATTGCATGAAGAATAGCCATCATTTCCTTTTCATAGATTGATTGGCCCAAATGTCGCTTTGACAATCGTTTGCTAGTAAAGGCCAAAGGTTGGCCATGTTGCATAAGGACTACTCCAATTCCTCTCCCAGAAGCATCGCATTCCAGGACAAAAGTCTTTGTGAAGTCAGGAAGGGATAAGATATGAGTGGTGCACATAGTCGTCTTCAAAGATTCAAAGGAATGATCAGTTGTTGGAGTCCAAGTGAACGAATTAGTTTTAAGGAGATCTGTAAGAGGCGTTGTAATCTTTCCATAATTCTTAACAAACTTTCAACAATATCATGTTAAACCCAGAAAACCAAGTAATATTTTGAGATTCTTATGGCGATTCCAATCCCTCATAGCTTCAATCTTCTTAGGATCCACCCTAACACCCGCCTTGCCAACAATATGACCCAAGTATTCTACTTCTAAGGCTCCAAAAGCACATTTAGATTTTTTGAAGAAAAGTTGGTGCAAAGAGAGTAGATGAAGAACTCGATCCACATGAGCAAGACAAGTTTTCCAGGTTTTACTATAAATGAGAATATCATCAAAGAAAACTAAGACAAAATGACGAAGAAAAGGACGAAAGACATGATTCATGAGGCTTTGGAAAGTAGAGGGAGCATTACACAAGCCAAAGGGTATGACCAAGAACTCATAGTGGCCCTCATGAGTTTGAAATACGGTCTTAGGAATGTCTTCCTCTTTCATACGTATTTGTTGGTAGTCAGAACGAAGATCAAGTTTAGTACAGAATTGGGAACCACTTAATTCATCCAAGAGATCATCAATGATAGGACACATGTGCCAAGAGCCTTCTTTTTTAAGTAACATGACCACAAGAGAAGAATAGGGGCTAGTACTAGGACGATTAATTCCTACGGCGAGATATTCTTGAACAATTTTCTCAATTTCATTTTTTTGGGCAAAGGGATGACGATAGGGAGGAACATTGGGAGGAAGGCGATTGGGTCCAAGGGGAATGGAATGATCATGAACACCACGAGAAGGAGGAAGTCCCTAGTGTAATGCCCCATATTTTGACCTTGGGTAGTTAGAACATTATTGTTTGCTAATCTTAATAATTCAAAGTTTAGCATTGTTGGAGTCAGTTAGACTTGGTTAGACATTGATATGTGTACCTCTAGACCTATTTGTATGTTATAT
>SNQJ01S0299349.1:0-10414 GCA_010110895.2 Picea sitchensis
TTGAATAAAGAAAGTTTCTATTACATCCCAACTGTTAATGGTTCTAGGCGGCAATGAACTATACCATTCAAGAGCATTCCCACATAGAGTTTGTAAGAACAATCTACATGTAACATTATCTTTAGTGAGATTGAAAATCTCACGTGCACATTGGAATCTAAACAAATGTTGTTATGCATCCTCCTAAGCATTCCCAAAGAATGTAGAAAAATTTTCCATAGAAATATTGGGCATCTGAAAATTTTCTTCTGGTATATTTAAAGGACTTCTATGTCATCACCTTCTCCTTTGGGCAGTTGTTCCTTTTGATGCATCTCTTGTAACCATTGATGGGATTGATGAAGAATATAAAGAAGTATTATGACATGAACGAAATCCTTCTTTTTTAGTTTTTCCAATTGTTGTCCCTTGACCAAGTTTTGGGAGATCCTTGGTCAAGTTTGACCTATTTTGGGACTTCAACATCCTGTCAAAGACAGAGTGCAAGATGAAGCAGAGATCGTGGGATCTTGGCCCCTTTTTTTGGTCCTTTTTGGGATTTGGGAATATGTAACGAGAATGGGATGTCGGCCCATGGGTTTACCCATGTTTAGGCCTATTTTGTATGTATAAATAGAAGGCTAGGAAATGTAAGAAGAATTTGAATAGTGCGCAAGAGTTGTACAAGTTGGCTAAGTGCTAAGAGTTGGATCTGTGTGATCAAGAATTGTAAGGCTTCATGCATACTGTGTGAGACTTGCAGAGCTAAGTGCAAGTCATTGTAAGAGACTGTGAATGCTTTGTGTTGTAACTCGAGGAAGGAGGATCTAGCGAGCTACATAGATCTCCTGTCCTATGCGGAGTAGGGTTTTTGTGGCTCTATGCATGAAGACGATTGATTGAAGATAATAAAGAAGAAGAGTTGGTGGATGTAGCCCCAGGGTGGGGGTGAGCCACATAAATACTTTGTTATTCTTCTCTGTGCAATGTTATGATGTGTTTATGTGTTATTTGATAAGTGCTTGATATAGATAGATATATAGATATGCTTATGCTTTGTGCTTATGATGAATCTTGATGTTAGATCTGATATAGGTTAATATGCTTAGTGCTTGAATCTGCTAGATCTGATCCATTTCTTTATGCTAAGTGCTTAAATACATTAGATCAGGGTGAATGTTGCGATGCTCTTTTTTATCTACAAAGTAGATATTAGGTAAATAATGATGAACTGACGGTGCTCAATGCGATATTAAGTGTCATAATCATATATCTGTGTCCCAGCTAAGGTTTCATACACCTGAGTCCTTCAACCACCCCTGCCTCTACCTCGGGTGAGACTTCATCTGCTTCGCAGGTGTTGCCTAAAGGGCTGGTAGTTAGGGTTTTGTTGGTGCATTGTTATAGTGTTGAACCCTGGGTCTGCCCCTGTGCCAACAAATGGTTCCGTTGTCGGGACATGAAACTGTGATTGCTGGGAATTGAGGAAGAAGAAGCTCTATGCAAAGATCCGACCTGAAATTGTGAAATCGTTGTGCATAGATCTGTTTCTCTAATGTCCAGTACTCTACTAGTTGGCAAGCTCTGTGCTAAGAAAAAGAAGTTTGATCTGAATAAAATAGGTAAGATTTGGAAGCTTTGTGCTCTAAGAAAGGTAAAAGTGAGAATTCTTGATTAAAAGAGGTAAGATCTAAGAGATCTGTGCTCTGATAAAGGTAAGAATATTTAAAAGTTCTAGATCTGAAAGCTTTGTGCTCTGCCAAAGTAAGATAAGTGGAAATTTTTGTTTCTAAAGCATGGATCTAGGTATATTTGATAGATCCTGTCCTATCTTGAAAACTAGGGTATTCATAGATGAAAGAAGGTTTGATATGAATAGACTTGATAAGAATAATGAAAAATATGTTATGCCTATGGATAGAAAGAATGTTTCGACTAATAAGTGTATGCAGGATCCTAGAAATAATTTTTTGTAGGTTAGCTACCATGATTCTAGTGCACAGTACAGTAAAGGATGGGGATCATTTAAAAGAAATAGAGGATTAATCCTCTGTTATAATTGCAGAAGACTAAGAGATCTTGCTAAGGAATGCCCTGGGAAAAGACCCAGTTGTCTTTGTTGTAAAGCTATGGACCATGAATTATTGGATTGTCCTAGAATGATTGCTAAGCTTGAAAAAATGAACATGAGACAAGAAAACCCTAAGGCAGATACAAAAACTAATATTATGATAGAATTCCAGGAAGAATCATAGAAAGTATTACTATAGATAAGAAAAACCCTGAATGATCACCGACATGTCAGATTATCAGGGTCTTCAAAGAAAAAGAATACCTTGACGCAAGAATAGGAGACTTCAACATTGAATTTGTTCTATATGAGGAAACACGGGTGAATATCGTGACAGAGAGAACGTGGGAAGCTATAGGGAAGCCTGTTATTATTCCTTCACTAGGAGGAATAAGAATATTCAAAGGAAAACTGATAAACCTATGTGGAAAGCTCACCCGGATACCTATGAATGCCAATGGAACTTCGATAGAGGAAGATTTTGAGATTATTAAATTTATTGAGAACAGTGCCCCATTTACCATGCTACTAGGAAAACCTTGGATTAAAAGAGATCAGGCCAGAAGGCAATAAGAGGAAGAAGTTTTAAAACAGAAGAAGAAAGAGTTAAAAGAATTCATGACTAGAAGGATCACACACTTGATTGAAGAACAAAAGAACATATCAAAGCCATTTAACACTAGAGACCTGGATGTCGAAGTTGCAAGAACACTAGAAGACCCACTGAAGATTGAAGTACCTATTCCAGATAACGAAGAAGAATCACCTGCGAATCTTAGGAAAGGATATCAACAACATGAAGTCACTATGTCAAAAGAAGATAAGAATAAGAATGCAAAAAGGCATACCGAGATGAAGCTCACTGGGAAGAAGGTTAGAAATCTAAGCAAGAAGCGAGCTAAGATCGACTAGTTGCAGAAGGTCCCAGAAGAAACCTCGAAGAAGAAAAACTTGCAAAATTGGAGGTTCGTCGGGATATCAGAACATCAACACATGGCACTTCACCATGGTGATGCAATATAGCCATTGGGGACATTATAACCATTATACCAATGCTTCGAATGGGTAGAAATATATTTATGGATAGACAACTGTCCATCCAACCGTTGGGACTGCGCCATAACGGACAAAATAGAGTTAATGAAGGCTTCATACCCATTGCAAGCGACTCATTTCCGAGTTACCTATTTATTTTTCCAACTGATAGTTTGAGCCCACAAACTAAGTTGATTTTATACAGTGATCATCACACTCTTGTTTTCTATCCTATTATAGTGTCTAAGTTATTCCCCAAACCCAATATTGTTAACCCCGAGTGTGTATGTCGGACAAATTGAGCATTGTAGAGAAATTTGTTGAAGAAGTTTTGATTGACCTCATGACTGAAAGAGTCATTTTGATGTCTACAGGTGTACAAGCATCGTCGGTGACAAGACTACCAGCCTCTCCATCCACTGCTCGTGGAGCCAGACCATCCCGAACATCTGATGAAAAGCGAACCAAGCATAGGGATGATCTAGCGAATGCTAAATTGAACCTGAGTATATTACCCACCTATATTCCACCCCTGAGAGGCACAGTAAATTGAGAGAGTGTGCCCAAAGATTTCAAATACACCTTGGTCACTGCGTACCTCCCGAGGGGGATACATGCAGTTCGAGTAGACCAAGATAAGACTGTGATGTTGAAGTTTAGCAACTTCAACCTCAGAGATCGCAAAGTTTACAACATGCTCACCCCACATAAGTACCTGACAATAACTAAGGGGAAGAATTCAAATATAATCCCCCAGTCGTGGACTATGAACCTTGGGAAGTCCACCCTACTTAATGTCATGAAGATTCCTCACTTCGGATGACACCAGGAGGTCAATGCATGTGTCAAGCTACTGTTGTCTTGTTACCATGGAGGTTATTTTTGGCTAAACCACTGTATAATAGTTGATCCGATGTTGATCAATTGGATCATGGGGTTGAGTATGCAAGGACCCGATCCACATAATTTTTACCCTAAAAAAGCCATGGATCGTGCTCTAGCATTGCGAATCAGGGACACTTATGGTGATGTCGAGAAGGGAATGTGTGGTTACAAAGTAGCTTCTATCCAAAATGGTGTAGTGCACCTCGCTTGTCAATTGATTGCAGGGAAGTTAGTCTGAAAGAGCCAACCCACCCAAGTCATCAGTTTTGTAGTCAACCTCGCAGGGAAGTGCACGGAAGGCCCTCAGATGAACTGGGTGAAGTACCTGGTGAACCAGTTGGAACTTGACTATAGAGAAGCACATGATCAAGGATATGAATTTCATTTCAGCTGTCTTTTGATACTGATAGCCTTTATTTCTTGGGAGATGCCGGAAGGTATGACCTTCCCAGACATCGAGCCTTTTGAACCATTGGCCGCAAATTTTAGTACACTGTGGTACTCAAGAGACATGAATAAACAGTGGTAGTCAAATGTTGTTTTTCATACCTACTACAATTAGCTAAAGGTATCCATACAATCCGAGCCTTGCATGACTCCGAACACTCTACACTAGTTCAGTCCTCTGATGAAGTTCATCGCAGATTGACATTTTACTTACATCACAATGCACGTTGATGAACACAAGCAACAACTTCAATCCTACTACAAGCTGATGAAGGAGGACTTGGAAGAGATCACAAAGGACTGGTCGGTAGAACTCCTTGTTCAAATAGACCCTATAGATATATCTGACATCGACAGCCCAGAAACTGCGCAGGGTACACCTGGACCTAATAGAACAAAGAAGACCGAAGAGGTCCAAGAGATAGACAACACATCCGTGAAGACTACTTCCATATCACCAGAGAGAGGAGGTGATGGAGAAGAGTTAGGTGACAAAGAAGTTGGACAGATGCAAGGAGACGAGGTTGACCCCCTAAAGAAGAGAAAAGGTTCACCTCCGAAACCTTCCTCCCGAAAGAAAGCGAATTCCACCATGACCAAGATGCAAACCGTCCTCACCTTCGATGACTTCCACTTCCTCATATCATCCCTAAAAGATGGTTCACTGGAAATAGCAGAGAAACAAGAAGCAAAGCAAGAGGAGTTGTATGATCGAATTGAGACTGAACTCTGAGGGGTACAGCAAGCCCTACAGTCCAACCACATAGTCTCCACTGCGTCGGGAGAGACAGAATTGGGATATGAGCCAACTTAACTCCACCACTTAGTCGATACAGTTGAAGCTCGCCTTCGATAAGAATAGGAAGAAACAGTGCAAGACACCCAGGCTTTGACACAAGTACAAGGGTTACTAGTAGAGAAACATAGTACTGAAGAATGGGAAAATATTTCTCTCCAAGCGAAGTTTGATGAAGAAAAAGCACAACTACAGCAAGAAAAGGAATTGTTTCTCGCGGAGAAACTTGAAGTAAAGGAAATGATCAATAGAGAACTTCTCTCGGTGATAGTCATATAAGTAATGGTTGAATATTGAGTTCCACAACAAGTAGCGCAACTTGAAGAAGTCACCCAACAACTACAGAAACGCATCACAGACTTGGAACTACATGCAGTACCCGATACCCCACAAGATGTAAGAGACCATAGGGAAGAAACCGCCAGGAGCGCAGTTGAAAGGCTCAAGGCTCTTACCTTGGAATGTAAGCACCTCACTGATCGTAGTGCCCATATATATGAACAACGCAAGGAGAACCCATAATTGAAGGCACTGCAGTCACAAATCCAAGAGGTGAAGTATCAAGCTGAAAAGATACAGGCGCAACTGAAATCCCTATCAGTTGTGGAAAGAATGAAGTGCTCCCAAAAGCAACGCACTACAAAAAAAAAAATCTATATTATCTAGAGTAGAGTTATGGACATAACTCAGAGACTCCAACCTGTCCAAGATAAGGCCTATCAATTGTTTACAGAAGTAGAAGGCCAAGGAGCAGAACTAGAGCAGGTTGTCACTACAACTAAACAACGTCTATAGGGACCGATCAATGATGCATTCATCCAGGAGTTCGCAAAGCAAGAGGTTGTGGCACAACAACAAGTTGAAGCAGCTCGAGGCGTTCAAAGAAGAACTAGTCCGACCAGAGTGACTCGAGATGAGTCACAGGTGAGTGTTGGGGCCCTATTGGCCCTTGACCAAGTTTTGGGAGATCCTTCATCAAGTTTGATCTATTTTTGGACTTCGAAAACCTGTCACAGATGAAGTGCAAGACGAATCAGAGATTGCGGGATCTCAGCCCCTTTTCTGGGTCCTTTTTGGGATTTGGGAATATGTAATGGGAATGGGATATCGGCCCATGGGTTTACCCATGTTTAAGCCTATTTTGTATGTATAAATAGAATACTAGGAAATGTAAGAAGAATTTGAATAGTGTGCAAGATTTGTGCAATTTGGCTAAGTGCTAAGAGTTGGATTTGTGTGATCAAGAATTGTAAGGCTTCATGCATACTGTGTGAGACTTGCAGAGCTAAGTGCAAGTCATTGTAAGAGACTGTGAAGGCTTTGTTCTATAAGACAAGGAAGGAGGATCTAGCGAGATGCACAGATCTCCTGTCCTATGCAGAGTAGGTTTTTTGTGGCTCTATGCATGTAGACGACTGATTGAAGCTAATAAAGAAGAAGAGTTGGTGGACGTAGCCCCAGGGTAGGGATGAACCACGTAAATACTGTGTTATTCTTCTCTGTGTGATTTTTTGATTTGTTTATGTGTTATTTTCTAAGTGATTGATATAGATAGATAAATAGATATTCTTATGCTTTGTGCTTATGATGAATCTAGATGTTAGATCTGATATAGGTGAATATTCTTAGTTCTTGAATCTGCTAGATTTGATCCATTTCTTTATGCTAAGTGCTTAAATACATTAGATCAGGGTGAATCTTTCTATGCTCTGTTTTATCTGCGAAGTAGATATTAGGTAAATATTGATGAAATGGCAGTGCTAAGTGCTCTATTAAGTGTCATAATCACAGATCTGTGTCCTAGCTAAGGTTGTAGACACTTGAGTCCTACAACCACCCCTGCCTCTACCTCGGGTGAGACTTCATTTGCTTTGTAGGTGTTGCCGAAAGGGTTGGTAGTTAGGGTTTTGTTGGTGCGTTGTTATAGCGTTGAACCTGGGTTTGCCCCTGTACCAACACCAATGAATTTTCCAGGAAGTCCATTCTCTCGAATCTTCAGTTCTTCTCATTTCTTTTTGAAATTACAAAAAAAGTGAGACATGCTTAAAATAAGAAACAATTTTCTTGAATATTATTTTCGAAACTTTGAGCCATGGAGATTTTTGGTTCTTCAAATATCTTGAAAATAAATTGGTCCCCAGTATGGTTTCCAAAAATGTTGACGTTTAAATCCGTCAAGACCGAAATGAAAACCGCATGAGGACATTAGTCCCCCTTTCATTTTTAGAGAGGTGATTCTCCTCTTTGAATAAAAGATATATCTTTGAATATCTTGGATTAGGGAGAGTGCTAGGCAGAAAAACCCAAATCTTTATTGCTTAGAATTATATGAAAATGATTATGCAATAACCCAATATGATCTTTATGTGTAGAAGAAGTATTTTTACAATAAGTAAAGATTGAAGGAGGGATTCAACATCATAATTAAATTGTGATAAGCATCACATACAATCTTCTTAATAATATATAAACACATCCATATATTCTTCATGATAAATAGGAGAGAATGATTTGATCATCTCAAAGAACTTTAATAGAGTATTGCAATTAGTAATAAAATATAAATTGATAGGTCAACCTCAAATATCTCATACTTAAAAATCAAAGTTACAAGATACAATTAAGATCAACCCCGGAGTAATTCTTTGTGGAGTTTATTCATGAAAAATGTTCTTCATTACCATAAATTTGACAACGATGTATGTGGCTAAAAATACTGCATGATCATACAAGAAACATCTGTAGAAGAACACAAGGGAAACACTCAACAACTCAGCCTTGTGCCCAACTCTGAGATTCAAGCATAAAGCTATGAAAAGTGGTCTAGAAGAATAGAAAGAATGGAGAAGATGGAGATTTATTTTTTTATTATCAGAAGCTTGATTGTGTATCCATGACTATACCTTATTCTTCTTCTAATGTTCTTCCCTACCCCTCTAACAATATTTATTACTGGAACCCTTAATGAAGCCTCTCTTCTCTTTTTAAGAAGAGATTTTCTAACTACTTGAGTATTTAGGGTTTTCTTCCTCTCTTGAAATTATTGTACAAGTTTTTTATTGAAACATTCAATTTAATTAGTGCCTCATTAATTCCTCACTAATTAAATTCTATCATAAAAATATACATAGATAAAATGGGTCCCTTTCCTCTCTTGAAATTATTGTACAAGTTTCTTATTGAAACATTCAATTTAATTAGTGCCTCGTTAATTTCTCATTAATTAAATTCTATCATAAAAATATACATAGATAAAATGGGTCCCTTTCCATTTTTAAATAAACTTTTTATTTTCACAATTTAATTAATTTTCGATTTAAAATAGGAGGACTGTGTTTTAATTTCTGGGAATTATAATCGAATTTTTGGCCATGTAAATCACCTCTTATGTTATCTTCATCTTTTTATATTTCCAACTATATAAATTTTGTGCAAATCCATCACCTGGATCTCAACATATGAGCTCGTGAAGTTGAGTTGTCACGCAGGCCCATTAAAAATGAAATTGACTGATATTTTAATTTATGAGAAATATGTATCAACTTTCATCACTTGAAACATATACCATCATATTCTACATTGAAATACCTTTCCAACGGTATATAGTTTGTGTGATTCTGATGCTCGAAGCTCAAGTTATGGCCTCTACATGATTGTGACTTAGCCACTGTCGATCTGATGTCTTGGGGCAATCTCAGCCTTTGATTTCAAATTCATTTATCCCTCTTTGACATTTCATCTTTTTTTTCATAAATATTATCTCACATTCATTTCTATATTACAAATATTCATGGTATACAATACTAATTCTCTCATACACTTAGCAAGAGACAAGAAAGATAAGAAATTATGGAGCTTGGAGGATTCGACCCTTGGAAAGTTGTTGAATAAAATAATATTTTTTTGGAATCTCGTCATCATCCACATCATGCCCATTTACCACTGTTTCAACACTGATTCATTTTCAATTCATATCCCATGTGTCAGGAACTCATTCGATGTCAAATATAACCAATAATATGCCTCCATATGTCGCAAATTGTATGTTGACACATGCCTCCAATGTTGATTTGCCATGTGCCATGACCTCATTCATTTCCATGCGTCATATTCTCATTCATTGGTTTTCATCCCTTGGAATAACTTTGATAATTTGGCTAAGTATGGGAGATGGGACGAGAGGGGAGGAGGGAAAATTGTGGGTAGTAGAAGTCGAGGGGGTAGTTTGTAGGATGCAGGGATGGGTTGGCGGGTTGGGGAGTGAGGTGAGTAAGGAAGTGAGGGATTATTGATGTCTACCCCCCCACGAGATATATTACTAAAATGAAAATCAAGTAGGGAGAGTTTAAGGAGAAGAGAGGGGGCGGGGGGTAATTTGTAGCTAGCAGAGAGATAAGGATGACGTAGGGTGATGTAAGGGGGAAGGTAAAGTGTAGGAAGTGGATTTAGGAGGATGGTGGGTTTGCGGGGATGGGAAGGTGAGGGAAGTGAGGAGATGGGTCCACAAACCCACAAACCCGAAGAGGAGATGAGTATTTAGGGGAAAAGGGGAGAAATGTAGATGATGGAAATGAGGGAGGATAAATGTAGATAGCGGGAGTGGGGTGAGGAAGGTGAGGGGTAAGGGTGAAGGATTGTGGTGGGTGTCCCCTCCCCCTAGGCCCCGCCATAGATTGAAATATGGATAAGTATGGGAGGCTAAGGGATAAGGGAGTGGAGAGGGTGGAGAGAAAGAGAAAAATGGTTAAGCATTGAGATGGGTAGAGGTGAAAGGTGAGAGAAATAAGTGATGAGAATATTTATCCAAAATTTGAAAAAGGATAGAAGAACATGATACTTAGAAAGATTCTTCAAAATTGGATCTCTGGACCAGATATTGAATAAATTAGGCATACAGAAACATATATTTGATCCGAAAAATGTGTGGTGAAGCTGAGACTGAGGGATGCAACATGAAATTATAAAAGTTCAAAAATGTATTTTTTTTATATCAAGGATTTTGTGAATCCAAGAGCAGGATAATATAGATAACCAAATTTTGGTCAACAATAGGGCCCACCAAGCTAGACATCATTGCTCTATATCATTATTTTAGGATTGTAAATTTGTTTCATGAATTTACCTTGTTTTACTTAGTTCTCTTTTCATTCATTTCATGTAATTAATTTCATGCACGTTTATGCTCTAATTATATTCAGTGT
>SNQJ01S0299354.1:0-10413 GCA_010110895.2 Picea sitchensis
AAAGCCTTACCACTTGGTCTCTCTGTGTCTTCGTGGGTAGCGAAGAGATCGGGATCGTAGATCCCCAAGGCCCATGAGAACATCTGGACCGTTAATTTTTCCACGTCCAAGAAGTCGTGGGAGAATGCACAAGTTAGGAACCTGTCTGAGCCGTCAGATCTCGACTGGAAAACTCGACAGCCGTTGGATCTGTTAAGAGATACTCGAGGGTTAAACTCCCAGTGAATAGGGGTGAAAGCCTCAAAATAGATATGGACCGTCCGATTTATGGAGGCCACATGTCGTGAGATTTCCCATTTTGGGAAATCAAGAATCGCGAACTCGGGAGTCCCGATGACGAGTGATCGGGACTTTCCATGGTGGAAACCCCGGGACAGATCTGGGTCGTCCGATTTAAGGAGGCCACGTGTCATGAGATTTCACATTTCGGGAAATCGAAAATTGCGAACTCGGGAGTCCTGGTGACGAGTGATCGGGACTTTCCATGGTGGAAACCCCAAGACAGATCTGGGCCGTCTGATTTAAGGAGGCTACGTGTCGTGAGATTTCCCATTTCAGGAAATCGGAAATCGCGAACTCGGGAGTCCTGGTGACGAGTGATCGGGACTTTCCATGGTGGAAACCCCAGGAAAGATCTGGGCCATCTGATTTAAGGAGGCTACGTGTCGAGAGATTACCCATTTCGGGAAATCGGGAGTCGAGAACTCGGGAGTTCTGGTGATGAGAGATCGGGACTTTCCATTGTGGAAACCCTGGAATAGATCTGGACCGTCTGATTTAAGGGGGCCACGTGTCGTGAGATTTCCCATTTCGGGAAATCGGGAATCACGAACTCGGGAGTCCTGGTGACGAGAGATCGGGACTTTCCATGGTGGAAACCCCGGGACAGATCTAGGCCGTCCGATTAAAGGAGGCCACGTGTCATGAGATTTCCCATTTCGAGAAATCGGGAATCGGGGATTCGGGAGTTTCGTTGACAAGAGGTCGGTCTCTCGCCTTGATAAATCCCGACTTATAAATATCGAGATGTTAGCATGTGTTTAAGTCCCGATGAACGAACGAGATTCCTTCGGGGAATCTCAGGGTCTATAACGACCGTCAGATGTAGGGAAAGAGACGTCAACTTTACGCTGGGGCACGAATGCGCCTTAGGGTAAGTGGCGAACAGATCTGAACAGCCAAAGTCCACCTGCCCAGATCTACGGCTGAGGCTTCATTCCGGAGCCCCCCTGTTGTTCTTCCTTTAGCGGTGGGGGGGTGTCCGGAATCGAACGTGCAACTCGGGAACGGTCAGGATCAATTCACCTTGATCAACGACATTCAGGCGAATTTCGGACCCCCCTTGCCATTCTGACTTTAATGGGGGGGGGGTCGGAATGGTGTGGCGTGTGAAGTGGGACCCGTCTCCTGCCACACCGCCCACCGTGTCGTGTTTCCCCTCTCGCCACATGTACTCCACTCAACCGCGCGATAGGGCCTGTTCCTATTGGCTAGTCGCTAACCCTGTTGGGGTTCATCCCTATTGGCCAGTCGCTAGCCCTGTCGAGGTTCGGCGGTTGCAGAGTCGAACGATTCGACATCACTGTAGCGTCGAGGCGCGAAATACAAAGAGGCACCACAATTATTTGACCTGTGATCATGACCCGCGATCACATGGGAACAAAGAGAGAGAAAGAGCTAGCTTGTGCTAGGCCTCCGTAGGTAATTCGGGGGCTCTGATTCTGCAGAAATCAACGAAAATTTGATTATGGTAGTGGGTATGTGACACCTCAGTGTTTCATCCTCTTGTTTTCTTCTTTCCTCCTTTTGTGCCCACTGAAGCCTCATTACTTCAGCCTCTTGTTTTCTTCTTTCCTACTCTTGTTACTACTAAAGCCTCAATGCTTCAGCCTATTTTTCCAGTCTTTCCTTTTATATTGTTGCCTTGGCTGCAACTTCCTTTTCTTCCCTTTCTCTTTCCAAACACTCATTTTCTAACTTATATTTTTTATGCTTGTAGATGCCTCTTCTATAGATTTCTTCCTACCATACCTCATTTTGGTATGGCCACCTATATTTGTATACTTTGTAGTGCAGATCGACGATGTCTAATCAACCATGTTTGTGGAATATTTCTTCCCCAAAACGAAAACCTTCCAATGTATTTGCTTCTACTACCACCTTTTTGTTGTCCTTGAAATTGTATACATAGAAGAGCAATAGAGGTTAAGGTAACTTCTTGTCTCAAGCTAAGGTTGCTCCAACTCCATGAGCGAGTGTATGACATGGAACTACTTGGAGGGATCACTTATCTGGTATAAATCTGAGGAGTAAATGAAGAGATTTTTTGGCTCTGTAGACTTTGATATATGTCCCCTTTTTTATGATGTACTAGTCACCTACCTTGCTCACAAATTGCATTCATTTGTCAGACATACATTGGATTGGGGCACAAAACAAAAACTAATATAATGAAATTAGAAATTGTTCATAGATTTTGTGATAATGGATCCAATATTTTTGCTCCCATAGGTCTTGGAAATATATGTGTATAGGGGGGTCATTTATAACAACCCTCCAGTAATTAAAACAATTATGAGCATGCAGGTACACAATTTCAAATTTGATTGATATTGTTATCTTATCATGTAACAATTGAATAGGTCAACTGCTAATGACGATTTTCATCAATAATCTCTAGGATTGACACTAGAATTAAGAATTTCCTAAATTCACCACAGGGGTAGATGTACACTTATTTTGGACTACTCTACTATGAGATTTTGCAACTTGCGCACCAACTCTACTTGTATCAGTTGCACCGATTATAAGTGATATTACCGTAACTAAATATGTCTCTAGTTTTACATGTCTAGATGCAAGGCTTCATTTAATCATGTTTAAGTTATAACTACTTCCATTGATTAGTATAATTACTAATTATGTCACAAGTGACAATCTTCCTATTAATCCTCAATAATTTAGTCGTGCTAGGATATATGTATTCACGAGGATCTCCATTGTTAACTCACAAAAGCATGCCATTAAATATGTCATTACCAAACATCTAAATTGGGTTCTATCACTTTTGGAGATTTAATAACACTCATCAATATCCTCTTAGTAAGTTCTCTAGTCTATACAAGAAAAAATTATGCATATCCCATCAAATCCAGGTGTCTAATTGAATTAGGCATAGTAATTAATTTAACAAGATCATAAACCCATAATTTCTATTTGACTTAACATTATGGATTAACACTATAAATAATATATTTCTTAAATATTATAGTAGATATCCTAATGACCAATTTAGATGATCCTATAGACAAATTATGATTATGGCTTACATTTATTTCATGTGGTTAGTATTAGTTCATATACAATACATTGAGTACACCCAAGTTGTAGTGAAATTAAAAATTAAAACCATAACAATATACACTACTATAATTTACGATTTTACATCTACATTCTAAATTTGTAAGGAGACTGAGAATTAGTTTAATATTACTCACAAATTCCAACCAGTGAAAGTTAGATAAACGTAGTACTTGGTCATGTCGAAAATAAAGTTTCTAAGTGCTACGAATCACCATTAATTAATGACGAAGTATAGCAAGCAATCGATGTCAAAACATGTAACGATATACATAAAATCAAAAGAGGACAACAAACATTGAACCAAGATGGTAACTAGCAGATGATTAAAATTGAGTGCCACTTAATAACACCCACTAAAATCAACACAAGGGCATGCGGATTGAAACACTTCAACCCACTAAAATTCAGGATAGTCTATGTCTATGATTTGACATCTGGGATTAACTAGAATATTGTGTATCAATTCCGATCATGGACATGAAGCTAGACTTCCAAACATGGGTTAACACACAAGATGTGTAATTGTGGTAACAATAAACACCAAGAGAGTGGTCATAGATCGACTTAAAGCACAACGTGCCAGCGCAGGACCAAAGGATATTAACAAGAGCTCGATAATCAACATATGTCATTTGCGAGTGAGGTAATGCGTCGAAGCAAGGACGAGTAGAGACATTGTTCAAGAATTCTAGACGTTACTTAACTGAAATGCCAGTCAAGCGTAAGTTTAGTGAACAAAAGAGGAGAATTAAGGCGTGAAAGACTAAGGAAACGCTATCCTGAGGTTTTTTTTAAAAGAAATCCAAGAAGGGTCGCACAAATAGCTTGATCACAAGACCCGTAGGTTAAATTGGCCCTCCAATATGTCTGAATTGCACTCTGAATTTTTGTGGTACTATCCGGGTTTCAAGTAAGATATAACAAGATCTACAATTGAGGAGGTGGAAAAAAACAAAATGTAGCAAGACATTTCGACCCAACTACTTGTTGGATCATGTTGTCATTGATGCCAATGGTTTGATTGATCGATGTATTGATTGATGTCAAGTGATTAATTGATGTAATGTAATATGTATTGTCCTTGATGAGAATGCATAGATGAATATGGATCAATGAGTTGTCATTGATATGATGAAAATCAATGAGTTGTCATTGATACATGATGAAGATGGATCGATGTGGTTTCATTGGTATATGATGCATTGTTGGAAAAATGTATAGATGACTCATTATTGTCTTATCATGATTGATAAGGTGCACAAATAGATGAACTCCAAAGTGGATCCCCTTATGGTGAAAGCCCTCAGGGAAAGACACTTTGCAGTTTGAGTTATCCTAGAAGAATGGAGGACCCCATGCTTGTATGTGGAATAATGAGATGAAGATCAATGAAGTTGTTGGTGAAGAATATCCTAGATGGATAGTACTTGTCATACCATTTCGGTGGTATGTGTGTGTCTATAACTCCTCACGGTTTTGAGGAGTTGTAGCCTTCTACGAGGTGGAGGACCCTCATATATAAGGCTTGAAGCCCCAAGGTCAAAAGTCAAAGTGACCTAAAAAGAAAGAAATCATTATTTAAATGATAAAGTAAAGTGACAAAGTCAAGATTGGATTATTTAAATAATAAAGAGAAATTGACAAAATCAAGAAAGAGTGTTTAAATGATAAAATATTGGAAGAGAAGTGACAAAATCAAGAAGGAATATTTAAATGATAAAATATTGGAGAACTTTCTATTTATGGGAAGTGGTTAACCCTAAAATAAATAAAATATGTTAAGTGACCTAGAAATGGGTTAAGTGACCTAGAGGATGAAAGTATAAATAAGATAGCAATGGTCTCTTGCAGATCGTCCTTTTTGTTGATCAATGGAGAGCTTCTTGGTAGAATATCTTTTGGAGTATTGATGGAGAGCTTCTTGTGAGAGCATATTTGGTGTGGATCTCTTGAGCATGATTGAAGATCTATTCTGAGAAAGAGAGTGTGAGGAGGATCTCATGGACGCATCAAAGTTTCGTAAATGTCGAATATCTTGACGAAAAAAGTCTCGGAGCTTCAGAAACCCTAGATTCTAAGGTGTACGCAGGTTGTAATGGGCCAAGGCGCGTACATACGCAGGCTGTATGAGGACAGGGCGCGTATAGTGGATAAAATCACGAAGATTTGTGTTTGAGATGATGACTAGTTATTGAATATTGTGGCAGGTTCCAGATCTGCATTCTATGGGCTCAGATCTATAACTGAGACACGGGTATGGCTGCATTATTGTCTTGATGGATAGTATTGTTTGTTGTGTTGTGGATGCTTAGGGAATTCTTGGAATGGATGTTGTGATATGATTTATGCTGGTTGATGGAGTGAGTAGTACTCTTGTGATTCAGTGGTGACATGATTGCTATGGTATACTAGTCGTTTATACATGATTGAGATAATTGTTCATATTGATTGGTTATGGAGCATGAGCAAGCTATTGGAGAACTTGGATGTGTTGTGACTGGCTAGTGGTCAGATTGGACAGTGAGAGAAAGAAAAGACAGATAAATTGATTGCAGAGGATCTTAGTTGGTCTTGAAGGAAAAACCCTAAGAAGCTCAGAAGGTATACGCAGGTTGTTGTATACAATGGCCGCGTGCATATGCGGGTTGTAGTGATCCAGGGCGTGAACACACGCGGGTTGCACTACTGACAAGTCGAATACCTGTTGGCAGATTGATAGTTGTCGAGGATTGTTGCCTCATCTCAGTTGATGCTGAGAATGTACATTGAATCTTGCATATAGAGCTAGTGCTCTTGTAGAGTTGTACTCTATTAAGTTGTTGTTGAAAAAACCCCAGATTATTGTCCATAATAAAAAGAAAAATTGTACATACGTCTTATGTTCTTTATGTTCCTTGTGGTGATGACTTGTTGATGATATATTGATGATATATGTTGCTGATATATGTTCACATCTAACTGGTTATAAATGAAAGTAATGGGTAATGAGTAAATGTTGAATGTTAACTAAGGAGTTTTGTGTAAGAGGGAAGTTTTTTTGGGGGGGAAAGCCCCACACTCATTCACCCCCCCTCTAAGTGTGGTAGGTGTGTCCAACAATTGGTATCAGAGTGGGTCTTCACTACAAGCCTTAACAAGCTTGAAGGAGATCCATAGACACACAAATGGATGATGAAGTTCCAATCCTTGATGAGGAAAACTATTCTACTTGGACAATAGAGATGAGATTATATTTGAAGACAATGGGAGCAGCTATTTGGAAGGAAACCATTGGTGGATCGGTTCCCTTGAAGAACAAGTAAAAGTTTGGAGCTCAAAGGGAAGGAAAGAAGAATGATGCATTGGATCTCAAGACCATTCTTAGTAGACTCTCAAGCCCTATCAAAGAGATCATGGGACAATGCACTTCCGCCAAGGATCTATGGCTAAAGCTAGAGGAGACATATCAAATCAAGAAGGAGAAGGAAGATATTGAAGATCACTCCATCAAGATCATTAAAGGTAAAGAATCTACACAAACCCTTAATTGTATTATTTCTAAATATGATCTTGAAAACATTTCAAGTGAGGATAAAGAGTTAAGTGATGATAGCACAAAGGAAGATCTTGAAGACATTTCAAATGAAGGCAAAGAATTATGTGTTGATATTGGCAAAAAGGAAGATCGTGAAGATATTTCAAATGAAGGTAAAGAACCCTCAAAAACCCTTGATTGCAATTATGATGATGAATGTTTCTCTACAAGTGAAGAAGAAGATCTAGAAACAATTTGTATAAAGTTTGATGGTAATTATCCCATGAAAAGAATAGAAGAAAATCTATTAACACTTCAAAAGGAAGTTGAAGAGGGTTTATATAGATATAGAAGTGATCATTATTATATAGACTATAACTATCTTTCGAATAACACTATAAAGTTTCTTAGGAGGAGTCTAAGGCACATCTTGAAGTTAAAGGAAATGATCAAGGAACAAGAAGAGAGAAATAAGACTCAAGTAGAAGAAAAGGAAGAAGAGATCACAAGACTAAAGAATGGAAAAGAAGATATAAATGTAGATGATGAGATTAACAAAAGTTTTGAAACCATTGTCCATCTCAAGACCCAAATTGAAGAAGCCAAAAGAATAGAGGAACTATTGAAGAATCAAATAAATGAAAAGGAAGAGTCATGTTGTAAGTTAGAAGCTGAAATTGTTGACCTTAGAAAGAAGGTAGAAAAGTCAAACAAATTCTTGAATAGCTCACGAATCTTGGATGAGATCTTGGAAAGTCAAAGATCACCACTTGATAAATCAGGTCTTGGATACAAAGAAGAAGCTACATATGCTGAAGAAAACACCTCAAAGAAGCATGAGGTAAGTCCATCAAAGAAGGAAGACAATGTTGCAAAACAACCATCTACACAAGGCAAAGAAAATTTCAAAAGAACAAAGCAAGGAAGACCTCAAGAAGCTACTCTTGGGACACTAAAGCAAAGGTATGAAAGTATTTTTCATGGGCATTGTTATTCATGTAATGGATATGGTCACAACTCTTTTGAATTTAGATCTTATGAAAAGAGATATAATCGAATATTTTATAACACCATGAGGTGTTGGAGATGTGATCAAGTAGGACACATTGTTGTTCACTGTAACACCATTAGATGCTACAACTGTAGTGGATTTGGCCACAAATCCCAAGAGTGCTGGAACACAAGAAGAAATTCCATGATGAGTGATTCAAATAGCATGGCTAGAAGAAGGAGCAAAGTTAGAAAGGGAGACATATTTGAAAATATGGATGCTCGGAGCTCAAGTTCTGAGGAGCGTGGACATCTACAGAAGTGGGTGAAGAAGACAGAGCATCCAGAACAGGATGAAAGACCGAAGGGAAGCTCAAGTAAGTCATCTACTGAAACATACGCGGGTGACAGTGGTATCAGTCGCGTACATATGCAGGCTGACCTTGTATAGGTCGCATACAACATATGCGAGTTGTTGTGCAGCAGACCACGTATATGTGGTAAAGCCTTATGAAAAATGGCTATGCACAGGGATTGGAGTTTGATGTGATGGTATAATTCTATGATGCAGGGTCTGATATGATTTATTGTAGGTTCTGACAATGTTTGTTGCAGGTTTTCGTGATTCTATATTGGATTATGTAAGGTGATGATGTAAAATAAAATCTTGGGTGCATGGCACTAACCCATGAGTATGGATTGATGCATTTTCTGTTGAAGAACAATATTGGTTATGACACCTTGGTTATGTGATATATCTTGATGATGTATTATTGGATGCTTACTTGTTGGAAAATTTGATGTATGCATTTAGCATATGGATGGGCTACACATTGGGACATGTGGTTGGTGAGTTGATGAGGTGATCATGTTGTACATCATTGTTGATCTATAGTTGATGCATGATTGGTACTTTTCTAGTACATTGGTAGAGGCACCTATTAGCAGTTCGATTGGCACATGTTTTATGGAGGATTTGCCATACATATATGGTATTCATCATTTTTTGGTATTGGTGCATGGTAATGTACATGTTTGGTACACTCATAGATGACATATTCTTGATGATACTACACCATTGGTACTACTTGATTAGCACAACAATTGGTATTTGTTTGAGATACATGATTGTGGCTCTTGGTTCATGCTGGAGACATATCATGAGTGATATGATACATTGTTTGGCATGTTGGTAGATGCACATGGTTGGCATATTGGTGGATGCACATGGTTGGCATATTGATAGAGGCATATGATTGATACATTCCATGGATGATATCTTTTGGCACATTGCATGATGTTGATGTACATAGGTGTTGTGCATGATGAGCACACATTTTTGTACAGGATGCACTTGGTTGATATTTTTCTCATGATTCTCTATTTCATTGTTGACATGTCTTTTTCTTCATGATGCTTGGTATGGCATGAGTTTGATGCATAAACAGGTTCAAGGATCATTTTATGGTAGCACATTGTTCATATTGCAGAGAAGATAGGGGAGACATACCCATAGGGGGAGTCATTCTTCGTCCCATGATTCTAGGAGGAGATATTTATCATATGCATACCTAGAAAAGAGCCCTATATTTGAAGAAAGAGCACATAAGCATAATTCCAGGGGGAGAAATGGTCACAGGAGGAGTATGTTCGATGTATATTCATCATTACACCAGATTGATATCCCTTGTTCAAAATGGGAGAGATTATTCAGAGGAATATCAAAGGCACTCAGACATGGGGAGAAGCCCCAAGGAAAGTTCAAGCAGGGGGGGTAGCCCCAAGAGGAGAATGGCCCTTTACCATTGATGTCAAAGGGGGAGAGTTAATCACATTGATGTGATTAATGTTTATTGATGCGGAGAGATAGTCACATTGACTATTGATGTAGAGCATGCCTTATCTACATGTTGACATCAATAATTGGTAATTTGTGTTGACATCAATGTTGGTATTGCCATCAATGCCAAAAGGGGAGATTGTTGGATCATGTTGTCATTGAAGACAATGGTTTGATTGATTGATGTCAAGTGATTGATTTATGTAATGTAATATGTAGTGTCCTTGATGAGAATGCATAGATGAAGATGGATCAATGAGTTTTCATTGATATGATGAAGATCAATGAGTTGTCATTGATACATGATGAAGATGTATCGATGTGGTTTCATTGGTATATGATGCNTTGAAAAAATGTATAAATGACTCATTATTGTCTTATCATGATTGATAAGGTGCACAAATGGATGAACTCCAAAGTGGTCCCCTTATGGTGAAATCCCTCACGGGAAGATGCTTTGCGGATTGAGTTATCCTAGAAGAATGGTTAGAGGACCCATGCTTGTATGTGGAATAATGAGATGAAGATCAATGAAGTTGTTGGTGAAACTATCCTAGATGGATAGTGCTTGTCATACCATTTTCGGTGGTATGTGGAATGTCACATAACTCCTCACGGTTTGAGAGTTATGGCCTTACGAAGTTGGAGGACCCTCATATAAAGGCTTGAAGCCCCCAAGGTCAAAGAAGTCAAAGTGACCTAAAAG
>SNQJ01S0299355.1:0-10413 GCA_010110895.2 Picea sitchensis
AGTCAATTATATGATTAGCATCATGTACATATTTCTTCAATAATGAAACATGGAAAACATTATGTTCTTTTACTGTGGGAGGAAGTGCTAGCCTATAGGCTACAGGTCCCACTCTATCTAGAACCTCAAAGGGTCCACAATACTGAGGTGCTAGCTTGGCACAAGCTCCCATTTTCAGGGAACTCATCCTGGGCCTAACTTTGAGATATACATGATCTCCCGTCTTGAACTCTCTTGGAGTTCTCTTTTGGTCGGCATAAATTTTCTGTCAGTTCTGAGCGACCTTCAGATTTTGTTTTATCTGCGTCACTTGTTGTTCTATTTCTTTCAACATGTCAGGTCCAAAAGAAATCCTGTTTATGGAATTACTCCAGCTGACTGGAGTGTTACACGGCCTACCATAGAGGAATTTGAAGGGACTCATCTTTAAGGATGCTTGGTAGCCGTTGTTGTAGGTGAACTCTACCATGGCAGGTAGTCTTCCCACTTCTTGGGTTGATGCATTACATGCATCCTTAACATGTCCTCTAATATGTGATTCACTCTTTCTGTCTATCCATCAGTTTGAGGGTGATAGGTGGTGCTAAACAACAACTTGGTCTCTAAACCAACCATCAGTGATTTCCAAAACTTGGAAGTAAATTTCGTGTCTCTGTCAGACATGATCTCTTTTGGCATACCATGCATTCTAAATATCTCTTTCATGAATCCCAAGCGATATCTATTGCCTTGCAAGTCTATTTGATGGGGATGAAATGAGTAGACTTGCTCAATTTATCCACCACTACCATAATGGCATCATTCTGTTTGGTCGTGATTGGTAACCCAGTGATGAACTCCATGGAGATGGTTTCCCATTTCCACTCGGGGATCGGTAAAGGTTGCAATAACCCTGCAGGGTGTCGGTGTTCTGCTTTAACCTATTGGCACTCTATGCATTTGGCCAAGTACTCGGCTATGTATTTCTTCAATCCAGGCCAATATAATTGTTTCCTAGTGGTCGTGATCATCTTTTGGTATCCTGGATGGCCAGTATAGGGTCTTTTATGTAGTTCATCCAATATGAACCTCTTCAAGTCGTCACACTCAGAAACGTACAATCTGCTTTTGTAAGTGAGTAAACCTCCTTCGTTCATCTGGTAGCCATCATATTTTTCTCTGTTGGGTTCTTGCTGCAAGTACGAGGTCACGGTCAAGACGAAGGGATCTGTTTCTTGTGAATTTCTAACTCTTTCCTTGACATCTGTCTCATAGGTGCTCATTGCTACCTGGTGAATTGTTTTCACACTTCTGCTAAGGGCATCGACCACCCTATTTTCTTTCCCTTTAATGTGCTTGATTTCAAAATCAAACTTGCTAAGGAGGGCCATCCACCTAGCTTGTTTGGCATTGAGCTTCGGTCAGTTAAACAAATATCACAACCCACAGTGGTCTATCATAAGTACAAATTTCCTCCCTAGGAGGTAATGTCTCCACATTTTTAAGGCGTGTACTATAATGGCCAACTCTAGATCATGAGTCACATATTTGACTTCATGTTCGTTTAATTTACGGTATTCATAGCAGACCACATTCCTTCCCTACATAAGGACTCCTCCGATCCCTTCCTTATAGGCATTTGTGCACACGAAGAAATCTATTTCGGGGTCGACAATCTTCAACACGGGTGCATGGGTCAGTAGATGTTTTAGGGTTTTAAATCTTTCTTCACATTTCTGTGTCCACATGAATTATGTCCCCTTATTTTCGAGGGCAGCGATTGGACAACCAATCTTGGAGAATCCTTTTATGAATCTCCTATAGTAACCTGCTAATCTCATAAAGGATCTGATATCCGAAACATCCTTTGGTGTAGGCCATTCCATGATAGACCTGATTTTGTTAGGGTCTAATGCTACTCCTTCTTCGGATAGAACATGGCCTAAGTAATGTATTTACTTTTGGAAGAATTCACATTTGTTGAATTTAGCATAGAGCTGATGTTCTCTTAGCACTTGCAGCACAAGCCTAAGATGCTCTTCATGCTCTTCTCTATTCTTGGACTAATTTATATATCATCAATAAAAACCAACACAAATTTGTCTAGGAATTTGCTGAGTACATTGTTAATCAAGCACTTGAAAGTGGCAGGGGCATTGGTTAACCCAAATGGCACTACCACAAACTCATAGTGACCATACCATGTCCGGAAGTCAGTTTTATGGATGTCTTCACCCTTGATTCGGACTTGATGGTATCCTGACCTCAAGTCAATCTTTGAGAAAGTAGACGCGCCCCCCAATTGGTCGAACAGGTCATCGATCGTGGGCAAGGGGTACTTGTTATTTATGGTTACCTTATTGAGTTGTCTATAATCTATACATAGTCTAAGGGTACTGTCCTTCTTTTTCACAAACAGGACTAGTGCTCCTCATGGAGACACACTGGGATGGATATAGCCCTTATCCATCATTTCTCTTAATTGCAATCTGAGTTCAACTAACTCGGGTGTGCTCATTTGGTAGGATGTCCCTTCTCGGAGGTAGACCCGATACCTCTTCCGAAAACACGTCTCTGTATTCTCTCAGGGTGGGGTGATCTTCGAGGTTTGGTTTGTCACCTTCGATTGTTTTCAACACCTGTATTTCATACAGGGGACATCCCTTTCAGAAATACTTTCTCATTTGCAGAGATGATATTTGCCTCACTGAGACAGGTTTTTGGATCCCTTGAAGGGTTATCCTTTTCCCTTCTTTACTTACACACTCTAAGGTTTTTATGGTAACAATCCAATCTGGCTTTATGGGCAGCTAGCTAGTCCATACCAATCAACAGATCATACGATCCCAGGGGTAATACGTTAAGGGTTGCTTGGGTGGAGAATTCACCCAACATTAATTGGCAAGCTGGTATAACCTCTGCTACCCTTCTTTTGGTGCCAGTGGCTAACTGTACCAAACATGGCTTGGTATGTTTTTGTGGCTGTAGTTTACACTCATCAACAACTTTAGGGGCTATATAACTCAAACTTGAACTAGGGTCAATCAAAACAAACACTAGATGGTTGAAAATCATACTTTCTATTTCCACCACTGAAGCTTGGTGGTCAGCTTGGTTATTATCCAAGGCTGCATAAATTTGCAGCACGCTCCTGGCCACATCATTGACAGTGGTAGCTTCCTGGATGTTATAAATTCTCTGACTATTCTGTTGTCGGTGTGAGCAGTCTCTCAGTAGATGTTCTTCTCCACAACCCCAACATTTCAAAGGTTCTCTCTTTGGGTTATCAATCTTCACTGGTATGGATCCAAAAGTTTTATTTCCGCCCAAGGAGGGAACATTCTGCTGGTGTATGCTCCAGGCTGGAAAGCTCATTCTTGGGTTCTTCTTATAGTTCTTAAATCCTGGGGATTTAATCCCCTTTTTCTGAAATCTTGAACTATTCTTCTTCTTACATCCTTCGCGAGGTTCTACTCGATGCCCAAACTGTTCATGAAAATAGGTTGCCTTTCGGATGGTGTCCTCTAGGGTCTTTGGCTCATCAAATTCAATTATGTTCCGATAGTCCTTAGGTATTCCACTGATGAAGCGTTGCACCTTTGCCTTTTCTATTTTTATATAAGGTACNAGTTGTCTATTTTCGATTCGGTTCCGGTATTCCTTGGGTAGCCCACTGATGAAGCGTTGTCTCTTCGCCTTCTCTGCTTTGATGTAGGGTACATATCTCAATAAGTCAAGGAATCTGTTGACATATTCCTCTATAGTGAGTTGTCCCATTTTGAGTTCATAAAACTCTTTAGCCTTCTTGTCGAAATATTTTTCCGACAGATACTTGTTCCAGAAGTATTTCTCAAACCGTTGCCAAGACAAGTCCTCTTCATGAACCCCTTTCACATTCTTAAGATCTTCCCACCAAATGGAAGCCTTTCCGTTCAAGTTGAAAGTGGTCACTCGGGCCTTCAAATTTTTTGAGAAGTCATGGACTCTGAAATACTTCTTTAGTCCAAGCAGCCAGCCTCTGCTTCCTCTCCCTTCTTTATTTCACTGTCGAAGGAGGGTAGTTTGTCTTTTTTGAATTATTTGAATTTATGACCTTTGGAAGGCTTTTGCTTCTTCTGTTTCCTTCGGGAATAGGAACTGGTTCTACTACTAGAAGATCTCTTCTAATCGCTAGCTTCCTTCTCAGAGGAATCGTCCATCGCTTGTCCTTTACCTTTGGGGTGGACCTTTTTCGAGGTGCTCCTCTCAGTGTGACCACTGATATGACCATGCTTTTGTATCTCAGGTTCATGTTGCATTTGTCTTTGTAGATCGGATAAACTCTGTAGTAACACTGCGTTAATTTCTATTTTCTTTTCTTGTTCTTTCATCATCCTTTCATTGTCAGCCTTGCAGCTTTGTAATTCGACCATGAGGCTCCTCACAGTTTCATCTAGATATGGAGGGGTCCCTATTGCCCTCCTTTCGTCAGAATCTTCGTCTCTATTGTGGGAGCCTTCCCCCACCTCTTGGTGAGTCACCATTCTAGGCGTCTGTAGTTTCCCATGACTGATCTTTCTCTTGGGTGAAAAAGACAAACGCTGGATGTTAGTCAATATCTAGTCACATTCATAACCCACGCATAATTCATATTTTCATTCACACGCATACACACAATTGGGGTTTTCATTTTGAATTTTGACCTTTTTATTTAGGAGGGTTAAAATAGAGGGTTACTCCTTTTAGGAGTTCTTCGAACAGAGCTTCTGCACAACTCGTTCATGAGCCCAAGCAGGCCAAGTGTTGTAACCATGCTCTGATACCAATTTGTAACACACCCACCATGGGGCTAGAATTTTTTTTGGCTTTCTTTCCTTATTCTTGAGGGACAATACTCCTCGAGATTCTAACGAGCCTAGCATAGACCCTTCGTTCCCCTTCTAAGTCTGTCATATGGACGTGGCTATGACCACAGGCCTTATCGGAGAGGTGCTAGTCGAATTTCATGATTTGGGAAATCACAATACATGTATCCCCTTTTTCTCTCTCTCTCTCTTATTTTTCGAAAGGATGAAACCCAAAACGGATCTAACTGCTTAATGAGTGTTAACAACAACTCAGAATAAGTTTGGTACTTTACCCTTCGGGGTTTCCGCCATCGGGATTTCAAGATGTGCGACAATAGGAGGTCTCGTACCTAGGTTTCCTGGGAGCCAAAACTCTGAAACACCAAACTCTAAACATGCTCCTCTATTTTGGGGTTTCCTCCATCGGGATTTCAGGATGTGTGACGACTGGAGGTCTCGCACCTAGGTTTCCCGGGAGCCAAAACTTAGAAATACCCAACTTTAAACATGCTTCACTACTTCTGGGTTTCCTCTATTGGGATTTTTGGATGTGTGACGACTAGAGGTCTCGCACCTGGGTTTCCTGGTAGCCAAAACTTTGAAACACCAATCCAAGTCACACGATGCCATATGGGCATTTCGTAAGTCGGGAATTCGGGACTTGCGAATACAAGGGAACTCACCCTTAGATATTTTGGGTGCCGAAACACTGAAAAGTCCTAACTCATCCATACTCCGTCACTTCGAGATTTCGAGAATTGGGGTTTCATGTCTTGTGAGTACAGGAGAACTCTCACTTAGGTACCCCGGGTGACGAAACTTCGAAGACTCATAACTTACCCACACGCTAGCATTTCAGGATTTCATATGTCGGGATTTCAGGACTGGTGCGTACAAGAGACTTGCCTCTAGGTATCTCGGATGTCGAAGTACCAAATCATCGTAATTTGTCCACATCCCATCATTTCAGGGTTTCACACATCGGGATTTTGGGATATGCGCTGAAAGGAGGTCTCGCACTTAGGTTTCCCAGAAGCCGAAACTGCGAAACATTGAACTCTGAAATACGCTATACTATTTCGGGATTTCACAAGTCGGGATTTCGGGACTTGCGAGTACGAGAAGACTGAAATTTAGGTTTCCTGGTTGCCGAAATACCAAAACACCAAGGCTTACCCATGCTAGACCTTTTCGGGGTTTCATGCTTCCGGATTTTGCGATATGTGATGACAAGGGGTCTCACATATGAGTTTTTCGGGGGCCAAAGTTCTAAAACATCGATATATACATGTATATATATATCTATCTATGAGGCTAAGTTCATTTCGAGACTTCATATGTCAGGATTTCGCAGGTCGTGAGGACAAGGGTTCTTACCCTTTGATCTCCCGGGTGCTGAAAAGCCGAAACGCTTGTCGGCCGCCACGTATACTCTACAGCTAGATGGTTCAAGCACTCCTATGGGTCTTGGGATCGACGGTTCCGATTTCTTCGTTACTTATGAAGGTTAAAAAAAAGGGGGTCAAGGCATTAATGCCTATGTTCCTTCACCCAATCTAATGGTTGTAGCAGACCTTAGATCCTCCGAAATGATCTCATTCATGCATTTAGCTAGAGGAAGGGTATCTTGGGTATCGAACCACCGAACGGTCCTAACTCATCCACACGATGTCATTTCGAGATTTCGCGGGTCGGGGTTTTGGGACTCGCGAGTACAAGAAAACTCACACCTAGATACTCTGGGTGCCAAAACACTGAAAAATCTTAACTTACTCCCACGCTAAAATATCAGGATTTCGTAAGTCGGGGTTTCAGGACTTGCGAGTGCAAGGGAACTCACCCTTGGGTATTCTGGGTTCCGAAATGCTGAAATGTTGTTGTCTAAGACAGCCACTCCCTTTCGTGCAGGGTTTTAAAAACTATGCCATTAAAACCTCCTGTAGATTCTTAGGTAAAATTTCAAGATGGGGTGACCCCACTGGGGAGATCTATCCAAGACATTACTTGAGGAAAATAAGGGAATAAAATTTCCCAAGAACAAACTTGAAAGTCTAAACCCATTTAAACTATATATGCATTTATATATATAAACATAAGCCATAGGTGGTCTTTCCCATATAAGCATGCAGCCACCATTTCTGATCAAAACAACACACAGACAAACTTATAATGAAACCATTCATAATTACACAAACCATGAGCATACATGTCAGAATACTAATTTCAGAATACAAGATATAACACTTATCAGAAAACACCAGAGGTGATGCGACTGCTGAGAGGGGTGCTCATTTCCACCCAACCGTAGGCTCAATGATTCTGAATGGATTTACCACTAGCCACCCCCGAGCTGAGATCATGATGCTGCGAGACTGAGTCTCTGTTCGCTAGTGATCGAGAACGAAGGTTACTCTCCTTCTTCTCTGCTATCACTCACTCTGTATTTTTCCAGATTTTTCTTTTCTTCTCTTCTTTCCCTCGCGTCTCCCCTAATCGCACACTCTTCCTACCTTTTCTCTTTCCGACGAAGTTGCGTGTGGCACCATCTTCCTCGTGGTGGTCAGGCCCGAGGACTCTATGGATGGGTGGTTCACCCCCATCCCTCATTACTCATGAGGATCCCTCTACCTACCAACCTGCAAGTACTTTATTTCAGGCCAGCAAGCCACTCTTGGTTCTCCGAGCCAGTGAAGACCAAATACGGTATTGGTTTTAGTGGAAGTTAATGCCACCATTCCAGGTGCCTTCSACCACCTTTCTTTTGCCATCGTGGTCTCTTTTTCAGTACATCCCCCTCTCAGAAGTCCTACAATATATATATTCATAATATTATTTACATTCATCGACCCTTGTTCACAAGGTCCATTCACATCACACATTCACATTTCTGAGTTTGCCACAATTCTTGGCCAATATAGTTATTTTTACAGACCGAGGGAAACAGGGTGTTACATTACATATCCGTCCTTTCCTCTTCTGAATCCTCTGCCTCTACCAGCTCCATTTCCTCCTCTGCCACCTTGACCACTGGTATATTATTCTTCCTTTTCGTTGCCTTTAGCAGTCCCTACTTTACCGAATCCTTTAAACCCTCTTCCTCTACCTCTAGGATGTGTTTTCCTTTCAATATTTTGTTCTACCTTCAGGGAAACTTAATAAGCTTCATCAATAGTACAAAAATAGTGTGTGCTCATTTCATCCTGAATTAGATACTTTATCCCATTTACATACCTTGCAACTCATTGGAATTCTAGTTCCTTGAGGCCTTCTCTGAGTGACATCCTAAAGAACTCTTCAGTGTATTAGAGAACATATGTGTCCCTTTGTCTGAGGTTCTATACTTGTCAGAACAAATTCTGCTGGTAATCGACATGAATAAATTTCTCTTTAACCTTGGTAACCATCTTCTTCTAAGTTATGATTGTCTCCAACTAATTATTCACTTTATCCTTATGCAGATATCCCACCATAATGCTACATGGCCTTTCAATTTTGTAAAAAAAAATATTACCTGATTTGGATCTTGAACATTTTCATACTCGAAGTATCTTTCAAGTTTTCCAATCCAGTCAATGAGAACATCAAATCTCAGACTACCATCATAACATTAAAACTCAACCATTGCACTACCCTTGTTACTCAAATACGAAATCAGCCTAGCTACTGGGTCTCTTTCATCACCATCCTGTTCGTCTTCAATTTATTCTTTTGGATCTGAGTATACTTCATCATCTCCATTCCTACGATTTTCCAATTCCTCTATTCTTCTTCTCAAATTTTTGAGTTCTCGATTTCATGCACCTCCCCTTCCTACTCCTCTCCTTCACAATGTCAGTCCTCCAAATTGTATGTGTCTTACCAACATCCATAGACCTCACATGGTTCTATAACCCAACTTGACTTCCAACACTCTTGTTGAGCAACCACCACGAACATGTATTATGTACCCTATCTCACAGAAGCAGATTAGATTCTAATCCCAGAGAAGAACCGAGCTCTGATACCACATAATGCAGAGAAACTATATGCTGGAACAAACAACTAGTTACACATTACACCTTGCTACAAAATACACAATGAAAAAGAAAAAGAAAAATACTTTTTCTAAATAATAAGGAAACCCACTGGAAACTAAAACAATAGAAAACCCATGAATTTCAATACCATTCATTTATTAATTCAATGCAAAGAACATACTTCTATATTACATCGATCCTGGGGTAAAATACAACCATGAATTGTTTCTTGCGTGGATGAAAACCACTACGAAATCGTCAAGAGGGTAATGGTCTATGTGTATGGGATGAAATTTTGTTTCGCCCTTCATGTGTGCTCACCCAAACTGAAATATTTCTCTCCAATCCACCTTCTACGATTTTATTTCTTCATGGTTCACCAACCCTTTCCTATTGCATCTCTGGCTCCTTTTAAATTCTCCCTTTTTCCTCTGAATTGATTTTCCTTCCCTCCAAGAACGAGCTATTACCCAAACTGTCTCTCTGTCTTCTAGATCGCTTCAAATTCCTTTTGGTCTCAGGTCACATTTTTTCCTTTAGCCATGAGTTATTTTACCTAATGGTAGCTACGACTCATCATGAATGCATACCAGCGTGGAAAAATCAAATGCGTATGGCCACAATGTTGTAAATGAATAAATGTCATGACACTTGTAAAATTTCACTATATGCACGTGTTTTAGCATGACACTTGTAAAATTTCTCTATATGTGGTAGTGTCAACACGAGTTTCAACACAAGTTTCGACATGTGTTTCAGCACGAGTTTCAACACGTGTTTTAACACGAGTTTCAACATGTGTTTCAACACGAGTTTCAACACAATAAGAGTAGTTGCAGGAATAATTAGCCGTTTGAATTTACAACAAATTGACTAAATAAAGTGGATCACTAACACATTTCTTATTCGACTTATTTCCTATCTGCAGAATGGAAATATTTTTGGGTGATGTGGATTCCCTGAGCCCAAGGATGCTCCTGCATCATTGCTCCCTTGAAGAGGCTTACTATTTGAATTTCTCTCTTTGTCAAGGCATTGACTACTTATTCTGAGGTTTTTATGCTATTTTGATATTTGGTTCTTAACATCATCACAATAGATCTAATAAAATATTGAATCATCTACTGTGAAGGTTAATTTCCGTTAGAGCCCAAATTCTTTAATTACTGGTTTTCTGCTTAAAATGTATGAAATAGATGATATGTGAAAAAAAGAGAACATAAATAAATACTCACACACCATCAACAAATAAACACAAGATATAACCTAGGAAATCCAATACAAGAGAAAACCCAACTAGAAGGTGAGGCTACTCCACTCTCTTTTATTTTGTGGAATTTCCTTTGAAATTGTGGCCTGTATGGCTACTTCACAATCTCTCCTCCTCTATTATGCTCTCAAAATACCACTCTTAGCTGCTTGTTGGCAGCCCTACATGTTTTTTCTATCGTGAACGACAAATGACATTTCCTGTAGCTGCGTACACCTCATCCTCTAAATATTACATGTTTGGGGGTCATTTTTGGATTATAAAAGATGTTTGAGTATTCTTTTTTAATTTTGCATTTTCATGCTTGATTCATGACTGAAAG
>SNQJ01S0299356.1:0-10415 GCA_010110895.2 Picea sitchensis
GAGAGTTCTCAAGATTTTCTGAACTAAAGAAGGTTCATCAATTGTTTCACCAAGTGCCTTCATTGCATTTACCATTTCTTCTACTCTCAAAAAGTATTTTCCAACAATTTCATCTTCCTTCATCTTCAGCTGTTCAAACTGTATTCTGTAGGTTTGAAGCTTCACATCCTTTACCTTCTCATTACCCTCATAGCTACTAATGAATTTGTCCCACATTTCTTTGGCAGTTCCTAGGTGCATAACTTTTACGAATTCTGCTTCTGCAAGCCCACTCAAGATAGCATTCATATCCTTAGCGTTGAAGATAAATTCTAGTTTGTCATCCTTATTAGCTAGAAAAATTGGCTTTCCATAACCAGTATCTACCACATCCCAGACATATGCACCTAATGACATTATGTAGGTTCTCATTCTAGCTTTCCAGAAGGAAACATTTGTTCCATTGAATAGAGGGTCCTTATTGGCTGAATTTCCTTCATGGCTTGACATGTTTAAGCTCTAGGATCTACCTTTAGATAAAAGGGGTTGGCTCTGATACCAATTGTTGGAAAACTGAGAGGGGGGGTGAATCAGTTGTTACCGTGCTTAAACACTTATGCTTCTTTTAAGATCTTATAAGGCACTCGATGATGATCACAATAATGCAAGGAAATAAACAATGGCACATTCAGCATCAGTCACATATACGAGAAACAAAGAGATAAATATTTCCCAAGGAAACCCATACAGGGTAAAAACCTCTTCTTCTTTATATGATAAGTATTATTTACATTCTTTACATTATCATACATATGAGCACCAACTCATTGTGAGGATACAACCTCTGTTTTGTAAGTTGCAACTTGTTGAGAGTACCAACTCTTTGTTTTTCTCTAGCACCCACTAGAAGGAAGCACCAACTCCCTGGTTTCTCTAGCACCAACTAGAAGGAATCACCAACTCCCTGGTTTCTCTAGCACCATCTAGAAGGATGCACCAACTCCCTGTGTTCAATCACCCACTTGAACCTCTGAGGACAACAGTCCTCCCTAGCACCTCCCTACCACCCTGTTTTATAAATATTTTCTACTAAAACTCATTACAGTGATATAATGTTCAACAATGGCTTACCAGAATCATCATTGTTCTGCTACATTTCGTTGCTCTGTCTGCCTCACTACCTTCCTGCACACATGACTTGTGCTGTTTGTTCTTCTATTTTTTATGCTATGTGTGCCATGTCCATTCACTGCATAGTTCCTCTTCTGTTCAATTCGGCTGCTGCACTCTGATCCTTCTTCATGCATGAATCACCTTCAACAACAACATCCACGACAACTCCAGCAGCAACTCCAACCCCATCTCTTCTCTATACCATGTATTTATGGCTTTTGTGCACCTTGTGCATGCAATATTCGCCATTCCTCTGCATGCTCATACTGTGCCAATCTCCTCCACATCTCAACTTCTCTGCTTGATCATCATTGCGACTCTTCATCTTCTCTGGCAGTTCACCCCTGTGTCTATCATCACTAGGTGTTATGCTGAGATTCCTTTTTCTCTCTGGCAGTTGAGACTCTTCGTCTTCTCTGTTACAATCGAGCTCATCCTTTCTGTTTCAGTTACGAGATCCAACCCTCCTCCATCTATCAATTTCCTCCACGAATCATCTTCATTCCACTGGGAGATTCCTTGTAACGGTTTGGCACCTTTGGAAATCACACAGGAGTCTCTTCGCCTCCTCTGGTAGAAACCATCATTGGTTTCTAGTAGTTACACTGTGAGGATCAACATTAGCCCTCCGATCGTTCTCATGTTCACCTCCATCATTGGATTAACTATGATGGGTTCTTGTGTTATTTTCTCATTTCGCACTTTCGCAATTCAAAGATTTTGCGATGAGACATCTTGAGTCTCCATTTCGCGATCTCTGAAACTCTGAAATAGAGTTTTTATGCACTAGCTTCTTCCTTTATATGACCATGGCCATGACCAAGTGCTTGTTCATAATGTGCTTTTCATGATTTTTCATTTCACCTTTTCGTTAATTCCATTGTGAAGTTTCTCGACTTTCCAAGTCGCGATCCCTGAAACGCCGAAAAAGGAGCTTGTCTGCATGTATTCTTCTGATGCAGGAGCATCTCTCCACGTCATCCATCCAGCCATCCAACCACATCGAGCGCACACATTCAAAGATGAAGAGAGGCGCAGTCCTCATTTTGATTTGAATTGAATGTAATTAAATGTTTAAGCTATTGAGTTGTGAAGCCATGCCTTTGCGCAGGCTGTAGATAGGATAGGCCTTTAATGTTTGTATGGATGAGATCTAGATCTGGATGCTGGACTAGACAGCCCATTCAATGTAATTGAATAGGGTAGGTAGGTTGGAGGGAAGAGCTCGAAGATCCCCCTCAGGTAAAAGAGACTTAGGATCTCATTTTGTGTAAGTAGAGTGTGTGTAGTGAAGAGGATAGAATAGGAGTCTGCGTGTAGAGAGAAAAAGATAGAAAAGTCGAGACCTTGTTACAGGTCATGCTCAGGAACACATTGTAAATACATGCATTTTCCATATTTAATACAAAGAGCAGTTTTTCCTGCATTAATGTGTGTTATGTGGATGTATGTGAGTGTTCTTTATGTATGTTGTAGATGTATGTTGTAGTTGTGCATTTGCAGGAGTTGGTTGGATTTCAGGTGAAGGTCTTTGAGGCTTCACACTAGGAGGGTGTGATAGAACGTTGCGGGTTCTGATAGCCGAGCATAGAGGTGCATTTATGAACACTGCGGGTTCAGACGAGGACATGCTGCGGCACATGAACTGTAGTCAACAACTCCAGAGGTGAAGACCTCAAGGTTGTTGAACACCTTGGAGGCAAGGCTGTGTGGGAGAAGAAAAAGTTGTAGACAGAAGCTCTGAAGAGTTCTGTGAAGCTCTGCCAAGTGGGCATTGAGCACAGGCATAGGGTGCTGAAGGAGGACTCTGCTATGAGTTCTTAAAGAACCAAAATCACTGAGGATTCTGAGAGCTCTGCCAGGTGGGCATTGAGCAAGTGCATAGGTGCACAGAAGGGGATAGAACTGCTGGAGGTTCAGGAGGAAGATACTCTGCCAGGAGGGAATAGAGATAGTGTGCAGACAAGCACAGGAGAAGAGAACTCTTTGAGTTCTAGAATTTAGAGGAAGAATCCATTGGAGGGATCTTCACAGGGTTGTTGAACACCCTGTAGACTCAACAAGGAGTTGCTCAAATAAAGGATAGCTAGGAGGGCATCCAAACATTCTCCATGTGCAGGAGAAGAAAGAAAGACAAAATACCTTAGGGGTCTAAGTGTTGAGGAGCTCAGTAGAGGTATAACTGTGTGTGCGTAACGATTCTGTATAGGTGCATAAGTCCAAGAATTCGTTGGGGATTCAGAAGTGAAAGCTCAGGAGGAAAAACATTTTTACATGCGTTGGCGAGAACTCAGAGTGAGGAGTTCGCAGAGGAGAAAGGGAGCAAAGGTTGAGGCCTTTGGCTTTTGAAATTATTCCAAGTCTGGGAAGAAGGAGTGTGCAAGCTCAGGAGGGAGCACAGCCACCGTCATATCGACTGGAGAAGAGATCTGGACCATTGGTTTCTACATCCAGGAGATGCACAGGAGGAGTGCATAGAAAGAACAGATCTAGACCATTGAATCTTGGTCTAATTACCCATCAGTCGTTGGATCGGACATGAGCTGCACGAGGTTTACCATCGGGAATAGCCGAGGTGAAAGTCCTGATGAGAGACAAGCATCGGGATATCGACACTCAGGGAATCAAAGTTCTCGAGGTCGAGGAAGTTGGGACACTTCAAGCCTCAAATTAGCGAGATTTGATCTGGACCGTCTGTTTGAGGAGACAAGTGGCGGAAATCAAAGACCCGTCAGTATATCGGCTACTGGGGTTTTTAGTTGACAGAGGATTTCTGTCATTTGGGTAGCGAATGTCTCGAAATCATGAGAAGCGATCAAGGCCATCCATCTGTTGGGGAGGCGTGGCAGAGATCTGGGCACTGGAATCGTGCAGAGGCAAAAGTTCCGTTGCGAAACCTAGCTGACGCCACATCGGAGAGATCGGGGATCGGGATATCAAGAATCCCATGGACATGAATTCCTTGTAATTCAGAATTGTGAAGTCTGAAACCCCAAAAAGGAGGGAAGCTCCATCATGAAGCCAACTTTTAGCATATCATATAGGAGAAAAGCGCCATCGAGGGGACAGCTGTCAGCATATCGGAGAATCGGGATTCGAGGGATCGACAGTCCCGTGGGCAAATGCATTTCAGCATTTGAAACCCTGAAGTCCCGATAGGTGGTTTGACTGTGGTCATGTAAAGGGAGGTCGTATGGAACCAAGGTCTAGCCTAGGGGGCTAGCAGAAGTTGGAGTGAATTGAGATTCGGAGGATCGCAGATCCTGAGGAAAAGTGAGCTTCGGCACTTGAAAACCCGAAACCCCGACGAAAGGAATATAAGGCTGCGGTCTTATGGAAAGTGGTTGCATGGACCAAGGCATATCCAGGATGGGCTAAGGCCAAAAGAGGTGCATATCGACAAATCAACAATTGAGAGATCATGTAGACAGAGGTTCTTGGCATCGGGGAACAAGAAACCCCGAAACACGAATTTGAATCGGAGAAAGGTCACAGAGCGTGTAGAGGCCGTGACAGGGAAATAAGGACCTATGGATTAGGTTTTTAGGATAGATTCCATGAAGGAATCGAAAGAGCCGCTTCAGATCAAAGGGGAATTTAGATCGATCCTGTGAACGGACATAGAGTGCATTTTTGCGTCTATGTCAAGTGGTATCAAAGCGAGAACTCCGTTTGTATATTTCAAGTAGAAGGGAGAAGACAGAGCGTTGGAGACTCTGTGGTGATTGTTTGCAGGTAGGAAGCAATCAAGAAGATAGTCAGGGAGACTGGAGGATGAAGCTGGTAACACTCTTGGTGCAGAGTGATAGCAGGAGGTTTGCTAGGATAGAAGACAGAGACAACACCATGGTTACTGAAGACCATAGGCATGCTGAGAAGAAGAGCAAAGCAGAAAATCTTGCAGAAATGGATAAAGAGCTCGCTGAAATAAGGGAAGACATAGAAAATCTTGAACTGCAGATGCAACAGAAAGCCAAGCCAAGATGGGTGTATGAATGGCCCATGAAGGAGCCGAAGGTTAAATGGCCAGTCAAGGAGATGATGGTCAGAAGACAACAGAAGTTGTTAAGAGGATGGTTGAGGTATGCTGAAAACCTCAATGGACCTGAAGAAATGGTTTAGATATGTGAACCAAAAACTGGGAGAAATCTCAATGAATTGGGATCGACTGAGGATCTCAAGAACTGCCAGGAGGGAAGAGAAGAAATTCCAGTTTTCCAGGTGGGAAAGGAGCTTATATTAGCTGAGGATCTCAGAGACTGTCAGGAGGGAAGTCGAGGAATTTTACATTGCCATGTGGGCAATGAAATGAGGTCACTGCGAGATCTCATAATCTGCCAGGAGGGAAGCAGAAGCATCTCATATTTCCAGGTGGGCAGAGATGAGAATTTGAGACTATCTGAAGGTCTCATGGACTCGGAGGTGAGTTCAATTCAGCAAGGGTTGCTGATGAAGATGGGATCAGTTAATCTCATAATCTGCCAGGAGGGCAGTGAACAGATCCCATATTGCCAGGTGGGCAGGGATGAGCAGGTGAGTTTTGATCAGCCCAAGGAGCTGAAAGAGAAGATGAGACTATCGGAGGGTCTCATAAACTTAGATATGAATTTGGATCAGTAGGTGTAGCTGACAGGGGAGGAAGATCGAAGAAATCTTCTGATGATTGGGGGAATTGGAATATCCCTACCGCTTGCTAAGAAGGTGGCAGAAATATGTGTTGCAGGTGTAGCAAGAGCAGAAGAACAGTCGGCTGAGACTATCAAAGAGGAATTGGAGTAGGTGTTTGAGACCGCCCAAGAAGAAGCAGAAGCAGGCGATGAAGAAAATGAGCATTCTGAGGAATGGCTCAGTATTTTCGGTCAGGAGACTGAAAAGACTGCAACATGGGAGCTTGTAGCAGCAGAAGAAGAAGAGGCATACACAATTTGATTTGCTGATCTGTATGAGAAAATTGAAGCCCTGGAAAGAAGGGTGAAGGTTCAGGGCATGCACATCCAACAGGTGAAGTTGGAAGCTGATGAAGAAGAAAGAATGGGAGATCATGATGATCTGCTCAATTGCAGAAAATTTTTGCATCTGAGAAGACTGCAAAAATAGGACCAACCACTGAAGCAGATGGATGTAGTGATAGAAGACATCAGAAGGTTGATGTTGAGGTCAGCAAGGACTTCCAGCGGGGAGCAGCTGAGCAAAAAAGAAGAAGCAACAACAGCAGAAGCAACAACAAGGCGATGGAGCAGATGAACAGCTCCAGAGGATGATTTGGGATCCAGGAGGATTCCCACAGCTGAGATGGGAAGCTCATGAGGAGGAGCTCATGAATTTTGCAGCTGAGGAGTATGATGCAGGGGAATCTCTCCATGTCAGCTAGCCAGCCAGTCAGCCATGTCAAGCGCATGCATTCAAAGCTAAAGAGAGGCGCAGTCCTCATTTTGATTTGAATTGAATGTAATTAAATGTTTAAGCTGTTGAGCTGTGAAGCCGTGCCTTTACGCAGGCTGTAGATAAGATAGGCCTTTAATGTTTGTATGGCTGAGATCTAGATCCAGATGCTGGACTATACAACCCATTCAATGTAATTGAATAGGGTAGGTAGGTTGGAGGGAAGAGCTCGAAGATCCCCCTCAGGTAAAAGAGACTTAGTTTCTCATTTTGTGTAAGTAGAGTGTGTGTAGTGAAGAGGATAGAATAGGAGTCTGCTTGTAGAGAGCAGAAGAGAGAAGAGCTGAGACCTTGTTACATACCATGCTTAGGAACACATTATAAATACAGGCATTTTCCATATTTAATACAAAGAGAAGTTTTTCCTGCATTACTGTGTGTTATGTGGATGTCTGTGAGTGTTATTTATGTATGCTGTAGATGTATGTTGTAGTTGTGCATTTGCAGGAGTTGGTTGGATTTTAGGTGAAGGTATTTGAGGCTTCACACTAGGAGGGTGTGACAGAACGTTGTAGGTTTTGATAGCTGGGCACAGAGGTGCATTTCTGAACACTACAGGTTCAGATGAGGACGCACTGCGACACAGGAACTGGAGTCAACAGCTCGAGAGGTGAAGACCTCAAGGTTGCTGAACACCTTGGAGGCAAGGCTATGTGGGAGAAGACATAGTTGCAGACAGAAGCTCTGAAGAGTTCTGTGAAGATCTGCCAAGTGGGCATTGAGAACATGCATAGGGTGCTGAAGGAGGACTCTGTTGTGAGTTCTTAAAGAACCAGAATCACTGAGGATTTTGAGAGCTCTGCCAGGTGGGCATTGAGCAGGTGCATAGGTGCAAAGAAGGGGACATAACTGCTGGAAGTTCAGGAGGAAGACACTCTGCCAGGAGGGCATAGAGACAGTGTGCAGACAGGCACAGGAGAAGAGAACTCTTTGAGTTCTAGAATTTAGAGGAAGAATCCATTGAAGGGATCTTCACATGGTTGTTGAACACCCTGCAGACTCAGCAAGGAGTTTCTTGAGTAAAGGATAGCTAGGAGGGCATCCAAACATTCTCCATATGCAGGAGAAGAAAGAAAGACAAAATCCCTTAGGGGTCTGAGTGTTGAGGAGCTCAGGAGAGGCAACACTGTGTGTGCATAACGATTCTGTAGAGGCGCATAAGTCCAAGAATTCCTTGGGGATTCGGAAGAAAAATCTTAGGAGGAACAACGTTTTTACATGCGTTGGCGAGAACTCAGAGTGAGAAGTTCACAGAGGAGAAAGGGAGCAAAGGTTGAGGCCTTTGGCCTTTGAAATTATAACAAGTCTGGGAAGAAGGAGTGTGCAAGCTCAGGAGGGAGCACAACTACCGTCAGATCAGCTGGAGAAGAGATATGGACCGTTGGTTGCTACGTCCAGGAGACGCATAGGAAGAACGGATCTAGACCATTGAATCTTGGTCCAATTACCCATCATCCATCGGATCGGACAGGAGTTGCACGAGGTTTACCATCGGGAATAGCCGAGGTAAAAGTCCCGACGAGAGACAAGCATCAAGATATCGACACTCGGGGAATCGGAGTTCTCCAGGTCGAGGAAGTCAGGACACTTCAAGCCTCGAATTAGCGAGATTTGATCTGGACCGTCCATTTGAGGAGACACATGGCGGAAATCGGAGACCTGTCAGTATATCGGCTACCAGGGTTTTGAGTTGATAGAGGATTTTTGTCATCTTGGTAGCGAAATTCCCGAAATCGCGAGAAGCAATCAGGGCCGTCCATCTGTTGGGGAAGCATGGCAGAGATCTGGGCACTGGAATCGTGCAGAGGCGAAAGTTCCATTGCGGAACCTAGCTGACCCCACATTGGAGAGATCGGGGATCGAGATATGGAGAATCCCGTGGACACGAAGTCGTTGTAATTCAGAATCACGAAGTCTGAAACCTCGACAAGGAGGGAAGCTCCATCATGAAGCCAACTGTCAACATATCGGATAGGAGAAAAGTGCCATCAAGGGGCCAGCTGTCAGCATATCGGAGAATCGGGATTCGAGGGATCGACAGTCCCGTCGGCAAATGCATTTCATCATTTGAAACCCCAAAGTCCCGATAGGTGGTTTGACTGTGGTCATGTAGAGGGAGGTCGTATGGACCCAATGTCTAGCCCAGGGGACTAGCGGAAGTTGGAGCGAATCGAGATTCGGAGGATCACAAATCTTGAGGACAAGTGTGCTTCGGCACTTGAAAACCTAAAACCTCGACGAAAGGAATATAAGGCTGCAGTGTTAGGGAAAGTGGTCACATGGACCAGGGCATAGCCAATATGTGCTAAGGCCAAAATAGGTGCGTATCGGCAAATCGCCAATCGGGATATCGCGGGGACAGAGGTTCTTGGCATCGAGGAACAAGAAACCCCGAAACCCGAATTTAAATCGGGGAAAGGTCACAGAGTGTGCAGAGGCCGTGACAGGGAAATACAGACCTGTGGATCGAGTTTTTAGCAGAGATTCCACAAAGGAATCGAAAGAGCCTCTTCAGCTCAAAGGGGAATTTAGATAGATCTTGTGAGCGGACGTAGAGTGTGTTTTTGCATCTGCATCATCTTCTCTTTAGCTCTTCGATGGTGTGACCACCGGCTGAGACCACAAGCCTTAAAGTATTTTGAAATTTCATGTTTCGGCATTTTGGAACTCCTGTGGTTATGTTTCTTGCCTCTCCAAGTCGTGATTCACGAAACTCCGAAATGGAGTCAGATCAACGATCCAGAATCTTGGTGTATTGATGGTCCAGATCTTATCGTGAGTTCGCATCTCGTGATTCCTATGATGGAGGTTCTCTTCAGTCCAAGTCGCGATAGGCAAAGATCTAAGATGGAGCTGAGATCAATCTTCCACGTTCTTGGTGATCCGAGGGTCCTTATCTTTTCATGATCTCGCATCTCATTGTTCCTTAGATGGAGGTTCTCCTCACTCCAAGTCACGATAGGCGAGACTCTGAGATGTAGCTGGATCAACGGTCCAGAACAAACCTTGATCTGACGTCAAAGATAGTTTTACGATTTTTCATATCGCGAATTCAAGAGGTTAGGGAACCTCGTTCCTTTGAATTTCCAGTCAGCGACATGATGATATTTCGCTATGTGTCCTATGATTCGACGGTCTAGATCTGATCTTGATTCAACAGCTCAGATCATATCGTGATTTCGGCATTCTTGATGTAAAGTGTTTCGACACTCCAACTTCTGGTATCCAAAACCCCGATAGCCAAAAATTTGAAATGGAGTTGGACCACCACTTCGATCTTGCACTTTAAATAATGTGCAGGTTCTTCCTGATCCAATGACGGTCAGACCCTGTGCTCAGATCTAACGCCAGATATCTGTCCTCCATCTTTTCACCCCTCCTGTCTGGATTCATATCTGACGGTCATCAGGAATTTTGAATGGGATCCAATGATCAATGTCGCTTCTCTGCCCAAGCTTACACATCCTCCTTACTTAGAAGAATTTCTAAGTGTCAAAGGCCTCGACCTTTGATCCGCCTGAGATCCTGAGTATGCTATCTCTCTTGAGCTTTGGCAATGAGTTAACCTCGTCCCTGGTGCACACCTATGCACTGTGTGCGACTCTGCGCTAATCCTCCTTAGCTTACGTTGTTCCTGATTTGCCATCGATGCACACTCTAATATTTCCATCAATGATAAGCACACACTATCTGTAAAACATGCCAACAGTATATGTTGTTCAGTCTTCTTGTTGCAGTTGCAACCAATCTTCCTGAGTTATTTTCTCTGATTTTACATTTTCGGGAATCAAACGTAAGAGTGTATCCTTGATCACACATTT
>SNQJ01S0299357.1:0-10413 GCA_010110895.2 Picea sitchensis
CATTTTTCAATGCACAAGAACACTACCTCATACACCAAGTTGAGGAGATTGAAATGTGTGGACATGTACACACAAGGTAAATGTGGATGGTGGACAGGCACTTGAAATCATTGGAGTCTTTGGTTAGACAAAGAGCATGTCCTGAGGGTTCTATGGTGGAGGGATATCTAGTATATGAATCTATGGTGTATATTAGTCAATATCTTTTTAAATTAGTAGTGCAAGCTATGCATGCAGTGGATTGCATTTGGGATGTGAACTCCATCAAAAAATTTGAAAGAGAGCAGCTATTGGGGAAAGGTACAATGAAGAAAGTGAGAGGTAATTAAATTGTAGATATTTTTAATAAATATATATTTTTTGTTTTTTTGTGTATATGATCATACTCATTTAATATTTATTCTTTCATCATTTATTAATATTTATCATGGTTATAACTAATATTTAATATTGGCGAATTGTGATTTTTTGATCGGTCAGTTGCTCAAGATTGGGATGCACTACATTTATACATTGCAAACAATCTTGATTGGATGAAGGTATGGATTGATATATGTAAAGAATGTCATGGAAATAGGTTATCATGGAAAGAACTATATGAATTGTTTATAGAAGCTCTTTGTAATGGAGATTCTAATGTTACACAAAGGGAAATAGATTTAGCATATTGTTTGAAATATGGAAAGGAAAGAAAATTCACCCATTCTATTCAATTATTTTATATTATATTAATGTGACTTTAGGTGTCTTTTTTTCATATTATACTTTCCAAGTTATATAAATTTCTTTATTATTAGTTGGCAATGCATCTTTTACATGTCTTGCATATTACAGTTGAAAAAACACAAGTCTACGTGGTGTAATGGTCAAAACTTTTGCATCAAAAATTTGGATGAAACCAGAAAAACTTATGATATTGGGATAAGTGCAATATTCTAGGTTACTAATGTTTCCTCTAGGAGTGGCAGACGTCCTCGAGAATCTGAAAATAGACACTATGGGTTTTTTAATGATATAATTGAGTGTGACTTTAATTCCTTCAAATTAGTTTTGTTCAATGTCAAATGGTATAGGTTAAGAATGAATGAACATGATGAGGAAAGAATCGTTATTCAACATGCCAACGAATTTCCGATAATTAAAACAACAGTTTTTGAAAGAAAAAAAATGACCGCTATGTTTTTCCAAGTCAATGTTAACAAGTCTTTTACTCAAATATTCCAGGTAAGAGGGATTGGTCATTTGTTGTTAGATATGATCCAAGAGGAAGGACAGTAAAGTATATTGTAGATGAAGAAGGTGATATTGAAGAAGAAGATGATGTAGAGCTAGAGAAAGAAGAATATGGGTCAACAGATGAAGAAGAAGGAGAAGATGAATCAGACATAGGAGATAATGTGCCAATTCTTGATGATGATATCGATGAGTATATGCTCGAAAATGGAATTGATGATGATGATGATATCATCAATCCTTTAGACATTGTTTCTGAACCGGATGTTGATACAGATGTCGAGTTGGATGATCAAGAAGAAGATACATAATAAGGATGATACAAATGTTGTGTTGGTCGATGAGGTATGTAACTAGATATTTTAATTTTTATGAATTATTCTCTTTAAATAATTTTTTATGTGGGTTAATTACATGTTTTTGAGTTTTATTTCATTTTTGTTTTGGTAGTTTCTATGCATGATTACTATGTTTATTTTGTTTTTTTTCTATTTTATAGATTGGGTATTGGGGAATTGAGAGCGATGTGAGGGGGGGGAGGGTCCATATGAGACTCCACCTTCATGTGGTTGGCCTTATTTAATAGAGAATAAATTATTCTCAAAACCAAGAGAAGTTCATTCATTCATCTTTATACTCAAAGATCACTCATAGACCCACTCTATATAGTGTATCATCTTGTCCTTGTTCATGTATATTTTATGATCGGTATAATTTTAAAGGAAACAACTATTAAAATACATTGTACTAGGGCTAGAGTACATGATGGGAAACAATGACCTGTGAATGGGGCCAACATTGAATTTTTTCTGTATGCACCGAAATTTGACATGGATACTATGTTCACATTTGACATGCACCGAAATTTGACATGGATAATATATTCCATGTCAAATTTCAAGATAGTTCCGACAACAATTCTATATAAGGGGAGTTCCATGTCAAATTTCAAGACAGTTCTGACAACGATTCTATAGAAGGGAATGACGAATGATGACAATGAGAGGTGCAACATGATGAACGTTGATGCAAATGTGGATGATATCAAATATTATGTGGGGACACCATACATCCTTGAGTCTTGAAACCCTCCCATACTATCAATGCATGTGTCTAGTCTAACCATGTGAAATTGTGATGCATACAAGCACCTATTGAATAAATTTCAACGTTGGCCCCATTCACTACTCACTATGCAGGGTCGGTGCATGACATTTGTGGTGGGTGAATTAAAGCTTTTGCGACATCAACTCAACTTGGTAATTAAATAAGAAAAACCTCCTTAAGTATTATGCGGGGACATCAAACATCCTTAAGTATCGTGATGGGTGTTATGAGATCCTTAAGTATTATGCAGGTTCATTGGAAGAAATTTTTGATGGGTGTATTGGAAGTTCCATGTCAAATTTCAAGATAGTTTCGACAACGATTCTATAGAAGGGAATGATGAATGATGACAATGAGAGGTGTAGCATGATGAACATTGATGAAAATGTGGATGATCTCAAAGATTATGTGGGAACATCATACATCCTTGAGTCTTGAAACCCTCACATACTGTCAAGGCATGTGTTTAGTCTAGCCATGTCAAATTTCGATGCATGCAGGAACATATTGAATAAATTTCAACATTGGCCCCATTCACTGCTCACTATACGAGGTCGGTGCATGACATTTGTGGTGGGTGAATTGAAGCTTCTGCGACATAAACTCAACTTGGTAATTCAATAATCAAAACATCCTTAAGTATTATGCGAGGACATCAAACATCCGTAAGTATCATGATGGGTGTTATGAGATCCTTAAGTATTATGCGGGTTCGGTAGAAGAAATTTTTGATGGTTGTATTGGAAATTCCATGTCAAATTTCAAGATAGTTCAGACAACGATTCTATAGAAGGGAATGACAAATGATGAAAATGGGAGGTGCAGCATGATGAACGTTGATGAAAATGTGGATGATCTCAAAGATTATGTGGGGACATCATACATATTTGAGTATTGAAACCCTCTCATATAATCAAGGCATGTGTCTAGTCTAACCATGTCAAATTTCGATGCATACAGGCACATATTGAAGAAAGTTCAACGTTGGTCGGCCCATTCACTGCTCACTATGCAAGGTTGGTGCATGAAATTTGTGGTGGGTGAATTGAAGCTTCTGCGACATCAACTCGACTTTGTAATTCAATAATCAAACCCTCCTTAAGTATTATACAAGGACATCAAACATCCTTAAGTATCATGATGGGTGTTATGAGATCCTTAAGTATTATACAGGTTCGGTGGAATAAATTTGTGATGGGTGTATTGGAAGTTCCATGTCAAATTTCAAGATAGTTTTGACAATGATTCTATAGAAGGGAATGACAAATGATGACAATGAGAGGTGCACCATGATGAACGTTGATGCAAATTTGGACGATCTTAAAGATCATGTGGGGACATCATACATCCTTGAGTCTTGAAACCCTTCCATATCGTCAAGGCATGTGTCTAGTCTAACCATGTCAAATTTTGATGCATACATACACATATTGAAGAAATTTCAACATTGGCCCCATTCACTGTTCACTATGAGGTGTCGATGCATGACATTTATGGTGGGTGAATTGAATCTTTTGTGACATCAACTTGACTTGGTAATTCAATAATAAAACCCTCCTTAAGTATTATGCGGGGACATCAAACATCCTTAAGTATTGTGATGGATGTTATGAGATCCTTAAGTATCAGGATGGGTGTTATGAGATCCTTAAGTATTATGTGGATTCGGTGGAAGAAATTTGTGATGGGGGTATTGTAAGGTTTATGTCAAATTTCAAGATAGTTCTGACAACGATTTTATATAAATGGAATGATGAATGATGACAATGAGAGGTGCTTCATGAGCATTGATGAAAATTTGGACGATCTCAAAGATTATTTGGAGACATCATACATCCTTAAGTCTTGAAACCCTCCCATACCATCAAGGCATGTGTCTAGTATAACCATATCAAATTTCAATGCATATAGACACATATTGAAGAAATTTCAACATTGGCCCCATTCACTACTCACTATGCAGGGCCGGTGCATGACATTTGTGGTGGGTGAATTGAAGCTTCTACGACATCAACTCGAATTGGTAATTTAATAATCAAACCCTCCTTAAGTATTTTCTAGGGACATCAAACATCCTTAAGTATCGTGATGGGTGTTATGAGATCCTTAAGTATTATGCAGGTTTAGTGGAAGAAATATGTGATGGGTGTATTGGAAGTTCCATGTCAAATTTCAAGATAGTTTTGACAATGAATCTATAGAAGGGAATGACAAATGATGAAAATGAGAGGTGTGCCATGATGAAATTTGATGCAAGTGTGGACGATCTCAAATATTATGTGGAGACATCATACATGCTTGATTCTTGAAACCCTCCCATACGGTCAAGGCATGTGTCTAGTTTAACCATGTCAAATTTCAATTCATACAGGCACATATTGAAGAAATTTCAACGTTGGCCCCATTCACTACTCTCTATGCAGGGTCGGTGCATGACATTTGTGGTGGGTGAATTGAAGCTTCTATGACATCAACTCGACTTGGTAATTCAAAAATAAAACCCTCCTTAAGTATTATGTGGGGACATCAAACATCCTTAAGTATTGTGATGGGTGTTATGAGATCCTTAAGTATTATGCAGATTCGGTGGAAGAAATTTGTGATGGGTGTATTGGAAGTTCCATGTAAAATTTCAATATAGTTCTGACAATGATTCTATAGAAATGAATGATGAATGATGACAATGAGAGGTGCAACATGATGAAAGTTGATGCAAATGTGGATGATCTCAAAGATTATGTGGGGACATCATACATCCTTGAGTCTTGAAACCCTCCCATATTGTCAAGTCATGTGTCTAGTCTAACCATGTCATTTTTTTATGCATACAGACACATATTGAAGAAATTTCAACCTTGGCCCCATTCACTTCTCACTATGCAGGGTCAGTGCATGACATTTGTAGTGGTTGAATTGAAGCTTTTGCTACATCAACTCGACTTGGTAATTCAATAATAAAACCCTCCTTATGTATTATGTGGGGACATAAAAAATCCTTAAGTATGTGATGGGTGTTTTGAGATCCTTAAGTATTATGTGGGTTCGGTTGAAGAAATTTGTGATGGGTGTATTTGAAGGTCCATGTAAAATTTCAAGATAGTTTCGATAATGATTCTATATAAAGGGAATGACGAATGATGGCATTGAGAGGTGCTTCATGAAAGTTGATGAAAATGTGGATGATATCAAAGATTATGTGGGGACATCATACATCCTTGAGTATTGAAACCATATCATACCATCAAGTATTGTGTCTATTCTAACCATGTCAAATTTTGATGCATATAGACACATATTGAATAAATTTCAACGCTAGCCCCATTCACTACTCACTATGTGGGGTCGGTGCATGACATTTGTGGTGGGTGAATTGAATCTTATGCGACATCAAATCAACTTGGTAATTCAATAATCAAACAAAGTGGTTAAATCCACTTTAACCAAGAGATTAAAAAATAGATCCATTTGAGTTCATGAAGTCAATTTATTTATGGTTCATCCATTGGGGTTGCAATCTAGGAATCAAACCTACTAGAAATTGGCATTGGCAAGAGAAATGAAATTATGATTATGTTCAAAATTATCTAGTTTGTGTTGCTAGTCTTACCCCTCATTTTACATGAGGCCTACATTAGTATTTTTTCACTAATCTTGTGATTTTCATCACAAAGGTAGGTTTACAAGTTGATCTTTGGATGGCCTAGGGTTTTTATGGTTTTATGTCCTAGATCATGAAGGAATATTCCCACTTATATTGGATGTTTCTTGCACTTATGTTTATGCTTCTTATTGATGACACACACCTTTCTTGGAGCCTTATTGAAATTTTTTTCATTACGATTCCTCATGTGGGTGCCATTGGGGGGGCCTCAACAGTGACCTAGACATGGGCAACAATGATATACGAATGGGGCCAACGTTGAAATTTTTTCAAATTGTTTTTGTATGCACTAAGATTTGACATGGATAGAATATTTGCATGCCTTAACAATATGGGAGGGTTTATGGACTCAAATTTGACTCACAGTACACCCACTTGTTTTGGTTCTAGACTTACTAGACTTATGTCTTATCAATAGATATCGAACTGATCAAGTAACAAAAAGGGTGCCTCGAAAGGTTGTTCATCATATTCCCATAATTCCACATTTGCAAGGATTGTTCATGTGTGAAAGAATAGCTCATTTGTTTGATACAATGCATATGCTAAGTGTTTAGATACCCAAGAATTAATTGTTGTACCTATTATTAAAACTAGGTGATCTAATTAGGTGGTGGGTGCAATAGTGAAGAGTTTGCTAAAGAGAAATACACAATAAAATATTTCACAATACGATGTTTATAGGGAATACCTTTTAGATATGTCCTTACCTCCAACTTTAGAATTTTATTACAATACATCATTTAACCACACTCTCTTTCGTGCATGGATCAATGTTAAACCATTTCTTACAATTGGATAACTTTTCCCCTTTTGTGGTAAAAACTATGTAATTTCCCCCTCTAAATCTTATGAGAATATCTAGGATTTTTTATACTCATCCATGGTTGTTCAAACAATATGGTAGTCTTGAAGTTCTTTCAATGCCATATAACGTTACTCCCTTATTGACTAGTATTTGAGGGTTGCAACATGTAGATATAACATATCAACATCCTTAAAGGATATTCCTCTCATGGTAAGTTCACCCCATTTAAGAATCTCTTTCGCATAGGTAAACCCTCAACTTGCTCATCCTTTTACATTAATAAGGTTTCCTCATGTGGCTTATGGACAAAGAAAAAATACCTCCAATCTTGGATCTCCAAATATTATGGATCTCTCCTAAAGGATATAATGTATGATTGAGTACCCATGTTATAATTTTCTTCATTATAGAATTTCTCATTATGGAGATGACGCTATGATAGCTCATGCCAAAGGACCCTAGTTCATTGACGATGTGGGTCTCTTTATAAGGCCATTTACTCACATATGCGCACCTTGTGACCTTTGTTCCCAATAACCACGTCCTCCTCATTGACCTTTTTCTTACCTTTCTTAGTGGATGGAATACTAGAGACCTTTTTCTTACCTTTATTAGTGGATGGAATACTAGAATACTAAAGATTGACCTTTTTCTTACCTTTATTATGCAAGAGCTAGTCATCCAAAGTAGGAATGTATACATGAATTTTAAGACTATACAGTTATTACTTGTTAAAGTTCTTATATGAAAATACAATCCAATTGAGCCATTCCAAATGCTCGTGTAAGACCAGATTGGGATGTCCATGTTCAAATTCCCCATCGCATAGATATCTCCATCTAAATTTAATTTTTAAGAAAACATTAAGAATGTATCTACCCATATGTGAAATGTTAGATTGTCGTACTTTCCATGTCAAAATAGAGTCGCAAGAAAATTGTAATCCTCTCTAGATAAAATCATCCTAATACTAAGTTGTAAGAGTTGAAACCACCTTCTCCCTTTCTTCCCAAACTATTTGAATTAGTGTAAAAGAACCACCCATCATGAAATCACTTGAAGCAACATTCACATCATTGAGGGTGAAAAGTATATTTATTTTGGATCTAAATTTTCCTTTAACAATTATGTATTAGGTCAATCTTTTTCAAGGTTCATCACCAATCATTGAACTCACTATATGTTTTCCTGACATGCTTCCTCAATGCACAATTATATTAGTTTATATGAGGCCTTTTCCTTTTTTAGGCAAGGCAAAGATGCTCCATGGAACCAATATTGACAATGCATGGCCCACCACATTTGTAGAGCATAAAAAACCTCTAAGCACTCAAGTTTCTATATGACTAATTTTGGAAGAAAAAAGAAACCAATAATCATTCATAATAAATGTGTCTTTCTTGAATATTTTTTCTATACCCATGATTTTACTAACAAAATGTGTGTCTCTAAATAATGAACTATTAAGTTTTTGTTAAAAATTTAATATCCTAGCAACATGGGAAGGAACAGAATGGGCTATATTCTCATGAATCAATACTTTATTTTTTTAAATTGACTTTGAAAAGGCCCATGATATGGTCAAGTTTCCCTTCATCTTGGTCATGCTTAAGGCTCTTGACTTTGTCCCCTTTTTCCCTAGAGCCATGGAAAATATTCTTAGAAGCAATGATGTATCTCTCCATCAACATATATAAATAAGAAGAAATAGGGCTAACCCATTATATTTGACAAGGATCTATGTTGGCACTTGAAATTTATGTGATGGTAATAGAAGGCTTCGTCTACTTGATCTTTCACATTATAGGTTAATGTTTGATTAAAGACATCCCTCTCCCTAAACAAGGAATCAAGTAGTTTGTCACTGGGAATTTTTCTGATGATTTATTTCTCACCATTAGAGAGGAATATAAATTAATGTTCAATGCAATGGACTATATTTATATATTTTGATTATCCTACGAGTCCAAAATTCAATGGGCCAAAACTCAATGTCACAAACTAGGCCCTCAAGACCTTCCTAGTTGGATAACATATTGGGGTTGGATTTCTTAGGCTTCCTTTTGTGTTTTAGGCATCCTCCAAATAGATGTAGTAGATTGTCATCCAAAGAGATAAAAGGAAAAAGAAAAATTGGCACACTGATTTAATGCCCATGGTTGCATTCATATTCCAAATATGCACTAAAATATTGGTTGTAACCTATGTCTATGCATGATCCTCTCTTTTGGTTCCCTCAACTAGCCAGTTTCAGTACTTGGAGAAATCTATTTATATCATTTTTGGGGAAAGTATGGAGGGTGGTGAGAACTTCACAAATTAAATTGGAATTTTTTTTGTATGTTGAGGGTCTATATGGAAATCCGCGTAATGCACATCCAACATGGAGGTTCCGTGCACCAAATGGATAATTAGAGTACTATAATAAAACAAGGTCTCGAACTATTGACAAAATGCAAAGTCTCATATTTGGTTTGTCTTTTAATGAACATTCCTTATGGTGGTCCTCCATCCTTTGAACGAAGGAAAAACCTTCATTGAGACAACCTAGTTCTCAACCCTAAGTGGCTTGGGACAGTATTATGTAATATAATATTATATATAATATATAATTTATAAATTATATATTATAATTTATAAATTATATAAATTATAATATATAATTTATAAATTGTAAAAATTATAATATATAATTTATAAACTATAATATATAAATTATAAATTATATATAACTATAATAAAAAGAAAAAGAAAAAGAAAATAACAAAAAAAAAGAAAATAACAAAACATAATTTGAAAACAAAAAAACAAAAGACACATTTCATCATGCGCGAGCTAGCTGAAGGAGAAGGTCAAGGTGAGATCCTGCGCGAGCTATCTGGAGTAGAAGGTTGAGGTGAGATCATGCGTGAGCTAGCTAGAGGAGAAATTTGAGGTGAGATCCCACGCGAGCTAGCTGGAGGAGAATGTTGAGGTCATATTAGTAGAGAGGAGGTCATAGGTTGCACGATCTAGGAGAAGGAGAGAAGGTTAGGGAAGAGAGGAGGGAACGCGAAGGAGGTAGGTCGCACGAAGAGGAGGGAACACAGAGGATTTTATGGAAGAGAGGAGGGCACGCGGAGGAGGAGGAGGAGAAGGAAGTCGAGGGTAGACAAAAGGGAATGCGAGGAGAAGGAGAAGAAGAATGAGGCCGAGGATAAGGAGAAGGAGGTCGAGGGAAGAGAGGAGGGCATGCGAAGGAGGAGAAGGAGGGTTGAGGGAAGAGAGGATGGCATGTGAGGAGAAGGCTAGGATCGAGGGCATGTTGGATAGAGGAGGAGGAGGGCACTCCATTTTAAACTTGCATGTGAGGAGAAGGAGATCGAAAATCAATTCAACATGGTATCATTTCTCTTCTTTTAAGTTTTCTGGTATTTTTATCTTGAAACATTCTTAGAGATTAATGTAAAGGAATTGAGCCAACACCTTAGGCCTATGAACCACTACCAAAATAAAGGGAACCCAACACCATTGATGAGGTAAAAAAAATAAACTACAATTCAATTCTATTATTTCAATCCTTAAATATTATGCTCACCACCCCCATCAATATCTCTTTTGTGTG